>JACBWW010000007.1:37619848-37673627 GCA_020086605.1 Lanius collurio | reverse complement strand
GGGTCAAGACTTTCAGATTTTCAGACTGGTACCTACACAAGTAACCCCATGGACAGAGATACTTGAGTCAGTGAGAGCTACATAATTAACTCCTTTGGAAATCAAATTCCTTGTGCCTCTCTCTCCTACAAAAGCGTGACATGTTCAGTGATGCAGTTTTGTGGATGTCAGTGGAACAGCCTCCATGTGTGCAATGAAATACATGAATCTTTGCAGCACTGAGCCATTTATTTTGTGATTTTCCTATTTTGATCTTAACTTGAAACCAGTGAGGCTTGAAAAAATTGTCTTACTTCTTATAAGAGATGAGGTGAAAAAGTGAAGCTACTGTTTCTACTGAAGAAATTTCTGAGTAATCTCAAGGTAAAATAGCTAAAATACATTTATTTTGAAGCAATCAAATATCATAGACTAACTATGAGTCATAACTGCCAAGTTCAGTATCTTAGAACTAAAAAATTACTGCTGAAGCAGCTAAACTGTAGATGGTGGTACCTTGGAGCATCCTTCCATGACAAGGAGGTGATGTTTTCTAGACCACAGCATCATTTCACTTCCTTATTATTTGTAGATGCCCATGGCTGAAACAATCTGAGTCCGTGAGATGCAGCAGTGCCACAGAAAAGTTTGTATTTTCAAAGGAACTGGGTGGTGATTGCAGCTCATTGTGATTGTGTGGGCATCTCTGAACTTCTCACAATTTCTTGAGTGCAAAACAGAAGATCACATGAAGGTTCAAAAGTTGTTCTTCCTTTCTCAGTCTGATTTTCAGCTATACACAACTGTGAAATTCAGCAACCTCTGTATCTTAAACGAAAAAAATAAATAGTTATATTTATATTTTGTATTTTGTTTTGGCAGCTGTAGCACCTGGTGCTTCAGAATCTCAGCTATCAGCATCAGGTGTTTCCTACATGGAAGACATGTGCAAAGAGAATTTTCATGAGCTTTTTGGTATAAATAAAGTGTTCCTTAAAGCTCCTTAAGTGTTCCTTCCTGCTATAGAGAGCATGGGGAGGAATACCCTCTATGTTAAAATTATTTGTCCTCAGAAAGTGAAAGCTTGGCTTTGGTGACCAGAGGAACGGTTTGTTCAAAGGCAACCCAGTGAAAGATGGAATGAAATTCCGAGTTCTCTGAAGCCAAATCTCTTTGGCCTTGAGGACATCCTTAAACCTTAAGAATTAGAGAATTCTTAATTACAGAAAAGAGCTTGCAGTGATTGTTTCGATTTCTCTGCAAAAGAGAGTGTATATCACAACATGTTTTATGAAATGCTCCCTGGGTAATGTTTGGGAGTTAACTTTGCCATATGAAGGTAAAAGTTCCCCTCCTGTTTGAAGGGTTTCATGAAAAAATTAAAAAAAAAAGTGGATCGCCCACTGACATTTTCAAAGACCAATTTTAACAATATCACGCTTTTGTTTGTTTATAGTAAAGCTCTTGTCTAAACTTGACGATTCAGGGTTGTTTTGCCCTGGAGTAGTTTTGTTGGCACTGCTCATAATCTCTTAAATTCCAAGCTAGATGTTGGAGGACAGTCAATGTATTACTTCATGTGAAAGCTATTATTCCCTATGAATAATTAGCACTCCATTCTGCAGGATGGTGAATGTGAGGCTTAGTCCTGAGCTGCTGCTCAGGATTCTGACTGTGGTTTTCACAATTTGCAGTCCAAAGTGGAATAAACTGTGGGCTTGGGCTGCCTGAGACACCATAACCAGGTGAAGGGGCTGCTCACTGAAGGAGTTCTCTTTGGGAGAAAGCTGATGAAAAGCTTCTTGTGCACATGGATTTCTGTCCTCCCCAGCCCCAGGTACATCTGCAGGAAGAGCAGCTTGTAAAATTGAAAATGGCTGCAGTGGAATTCCTTGCCCTGTGGAGGACTGCAGCTCGTAAAGTGACCACATTGCACACACTCATCCGGCATCCTTCTATCCACAGGGGTGTCACTGAAATTTTTATCCATTCCCAAAGAAGTCAGATCCTAAAGCAGCAAAAGGATGATAAAGCAGAGCAGGAAAAGGCAGATTTTGTTTATGTGCCGTGCTTTTCAGGCTGTCAATCCACTTACAGAAGTTTCTTGTAATCCTGACTAAGAAATTTCATCTGTTTTCTGAATTAATCTGTCATAATGATGTAGGGATATCAGTGCTGTAAGGCTGCTGTTATCTATGTAATACAACTGAGATATCTTTATAGATGATTAATTCTAGTGTAAACCATTTACCACAACACCCACATAACTGGTATGTCAGACACTGATAGTGTTGGACTCTCCCAGAGCAGGGGAGCCTATTGCACAAAGAATCCAGCACACAAACCTAAGATATTGAAAAAGATAGTGCACTGTTTCTTCTGGAGTTGCTAGAAGTCATAGCAACCTGGAGAAAAATTGATCCATATTTGGCACTGCATCACTGTCATTAAGAAAATGTGATGATTTCTAATGGCAGGCTAAAAAACCAGTTTTAGTTCCAGGATTTTTCAGAGTGCTCCCAGGAGTTTGAAATACCTCAGAAATAACTTTTCCACAGGAATTGTGGAATTTGTCTATTAGAGCCTGAGGTCCAGGCCACAGGTATTTGCACATGACCTCAAAAGTCAGTGAGTATTTTTATGAGAGGACAGGAAAAGTGAACACTTTAATATTGACCTGAGCTATTTTTACCCAACATCAAAAATCTTCACACATATTAATAAATATTATTTCAAAATTTTTTTGTTTTAATTGAATATTCTGGTAGAAGTGTGGGCCTCAACAGCTACTAAGTGTTCTGGAGAACAGAAGAATAGAAATTTGCATCCAGTGCACAGTAAATCCACTGTGGCCATATCACCTTTCTTCCTGAACAGTCATGTTTTGAGAGAGAGGGTAAAAGAGAGACACTTCATTAAAAAATTTCTAAATTAAATTCTCCTCACATTATGCCACTGGAATTGAATGCATATAATTATATAATTTTAATGCCAGAAAGGACTATTTAGTATCATCTTGCCTGAAAAAAGCCATAGATTTTTATCATATTGGTTTCTCTGTTGAGCCTCTGACCCTTGGTATGGTAGAGAGGATCAATTTCAAGAGTTCACCTGAGAAGGAATCCAGTCTACCCTTGAGAAAGTGATTTGGTTGGAGATCTTGGCTGTTAGGAATGCATGCCCTTGCTCCTGAATGCAGTTAGCATAGTTGCCAGATGTTGGATCTTGCTCTACCCTATTCCACTAGTTTAAAAAGCCCTTTGCTATCAGAGGTATTTACAGACCATGTTCAGATCCTTTTTTACCTTTCTGGGGATAAACTAAACAGACTGAAGTCCAGGAGTCATAAAACTCCTCCTTACAGAAAGGTTTAACTTTAGATTGTTGCTCCCTCTGAAAGGTGACTGTAAAAACAGTGCTGTGGGGTTTCATGTTTATGGTTTTAATGGTTTCTATATAAAGAACTTTGGTTTACCAGTTAAAATGCAGTGTGACTGCCTGCCAGACCTTTCAGTTTTATCACAGTCTCTGAGGGAAGTTGAGAGTTTGCATCCTGTTTGCCATCACAGGCAGTAAACAGAGATTAAATCAGACCAGGGATTGAAGATTGATGTTGAGGTTTGTCATCTGCATCCCTCTCCCCATAAAGGAAAGGGATCACATCTCTGGTGACATCAAGCCATCTCATGCCATGTGATGTGACTTGGAAGTTGCTCAGTTCCCCCATCCCCTGGGTCCCTTCTTGGCCAGCACCACCAGGAGCTGTGTCCAGTCCAGCATTGTACAAACAGGGAATGAGAGGCTGGAGGGCAGTGCCATGGAAAGGGGTCTTGGTTGATGGCAGGTTGAACGTGAGTCAGCAGTGCCCTGGCAGCCAGGAGGGACATCCCTGTCCTGTGGGCATCAGGCACAGCATCGCCAGCAGGGCAAGGGAGGGGATTGTCCTGCTCTGCTCTGCTCTGGGGCGGCCTCACCTCCTGTGCTGGGGGCAGCTTTGGGTGCCACAGTTTAAAAAAGACGTGAAGCTGTTGGAGAGTATCCAAAGGAGGGCAGTGGGGAAGGTGAAGGGCCTTGGGAAGCCGTGTGAGGGGTGGCTGAGGGCACTGGGTCTGTTCAGCCTGGAGGAGACTGAGGGGAGACCTCACTGCAGTCACAAGTCCTGGTGAGGGGCAGAGGAGGGGCAGGCACTGATCTCTGTGGTGACAGTGACAGGACCCGAGGGAATGGCCTGAAGCTGTGTCAGGGCAGGGTTAGGTTGGGTATCAGGAAAAGGTTTATCCCCCAGAGGGTGGCTGGGCACTGGAACAGAGTCCCCAGGGCAGTGGTCACAGCACCAGCCTGAGTGAGCTCAAGGAGCTTTTGGACAGCGCTCTCAGGCACATGAGATGCTCTCTTGGGGATGGTGCTGGGCCAGGAGTTGGACTTGATGATCCTTGTGAGTCCCTTCCTACTCATTATATTCTGTGAACCTGTGATTTTGTGATCTTCTCTGGTCCTGCTACTCCATCTTCCCCATGTGGTGGTGGCACTGTCAGTGCCCTTCTCTGGGTCAGCAGCCAATGTCACCCCATGAGGCCGGACAGGTGGCCCTGTTAATGAGCCACAAGGTGAAGCAAAGTTCTTCTCTTGCTCCTTCAGCCACATCAGCTTTGTCCTGTAAACACCCAGTGAAGCAGTACATTGCTCTCCAAAAAAATAACTTGAATGTCCCCTCATGCAAAATACATTAATTTTTTTCCATGAGAAGATTTCATTTTTACACAATCATTTCCTCACAGCAGTGCTGCCCTTTGAGGCACAGAAACCTTTTTTTCTCCCTCTCGTTCTAGTTGTTGAGTGTAAAGAGAAAGAAAATTCTATACTTTAAGGATAAGAATTACAAAAATAGTGGATTAGATTGGTGAGTGTAAGGAGGAAAACCTAAATACAGAATGAGTGAAAGAAAAAGGGAAGAAGAAATGAAGGAAAGCAAAAAATACTTGAGGAAAGGATACACAGTGTTTTTTTCCCCTCTACTATTTTTTCTTCCCACCACTCCTTTCAATTTAAATCTTTCCTTTGGTTGTAGGCATCAATCCAGCAGCCATATGAAGCAAGTAATTAGTGCTGTGTATGGAAGTAGTTTTATTAACTTAGGTGACCACAGTCAAGATCAGATTTCTGTTCCTTTTTTTTCTGTGATATACTTGCAGAATTATATTTCTCATGATGGAATAATTCCTTTGCAATTTGTTAATTACCTATTTTATTATGAATTTGTACTCAGAGAGCTACAAAAGTCCATAGGGCTCCAACAGCCCTTAGAAACAGTCAAATGTGCAATGGGAAATAAAGGGATGAATTAAATGATCCCCAAATGCTTTCCAAGCCTGCAGTAAGGGCTGTGGGTGTCTTTTAAAAAGTTACCCTCTCCCTAAACACATCCACATTGTCAAATAGGCAAATCCAGGCTGTCCTGGGGTAGAGCTGCACTTGCAAGACCCAGAGGTGCAGGAACAAACACCTCCAGTTGTTTTTTTAACAGGTGGGGACCTGGATGTGAGGTCTGGGGAAACTCTTTGGATTTGCCCCAGTTGCAGGGTAACAGGTGCAATACTGATTTGCAAAAAACCTAATTAAATACCATAATGTGACCCACCTTCTTGATAAAATACTGGGAATTCAGGCTGCAGTATTCTAGGCTGGGTATCATCACCTTCTTTTCTCTGCCTGATGTTTTTACCATATGGAAAAGATTTCTGAATACATTTCACAAGCTGTGTCCTTTCAATTACCATTAATGATATTTAATTCTTGAAGATATATGTCTGCTTAAATATTTATTATAAATAAGCCCGCACTGTAGAGTTAGAGTCCATTTTAAAATGCAAATCATCTCTAAAAAACAGATTTAAGACAGATCTTATGCAATATTTATCAATTAAAACTAGTTTCAGGGGTTCAAAGTTGCATAATGATTTATAAATAAAAAATAATACTGGGGGATATGTTTAATTTAAACTATTTTATTTTCTTTAGATTCAGTTATATTTAATACTTTGGTAGCTAAATTGAAATCCTGCTACATAATTTACATCTGAGAACATAAGCTAACATCTAATTTAATTTCATCTTCTTTAAAACATATTCTGCAGATTCATAGGGATACTGTGGGAATTTTTTATAATTAACCTGACAGGACACAAGAAATGCATGTATGGAGAGTTGTTAGCAGTCTTCCTCCACAAAGTCTTCTTGTAAAGAAGCCAAGAAGGGTATGGATTATTTAAGAAGACCAAAGAGACCATAGATAGTTGTTCCAAGTGTTGCCCAGACCTAGCCCTACCTAGATCATGTGCTCTGACACAATTCTGGTGTCAGACTTTATTGGTTCAAAAGAAAGCAGAAGTTCTGCAGCTGCTGTCTGAAATGTTTGGTTGGTAGAGCCAGTCTGAACTGAATTGGAAAGTTACTATATAATAGTAACTTTTTATTCCCCCCAGAAAGAGAACATTGGGAAGTTAATATTGATATACTTTATTCACAAAGTATTTGAAATTTCCCAAACCTTCAGAGGCTGGCAGTGTCTTAAGAGCCAACTACAGATTCAGAATGTTGTCCTGGTGTTGTGTAGTTCAGTTTATGCTGTTTTCCTGTATCATTCTGTTGCTCCTTATCTCAGTCTTACACTGAAAACCCCTTTAGACACAGACCAGCCTTTGCTTCTGACGTTGTGCCCATGGCAGGGTTGTATTTCCCCATGAAGTCTTGGTGATACAGAAAATCATAGCAAAAGGCCATTGTGGCAGTTTGTTTAGGATTCCTGTAGTAACAAATGTCTGAAGGCTTTGAACAGACTCTTTGAATTGCAATGAATCTTCAGGGAAAAAAAAAAATAAAGTAGTTGTGATTTAAGTATTTTCAGTGGTAGAGAATCCATCACAATCCTCTGCAACTGATAAATGTTAATTATCAGCACTTCTATCAATTGTTATCATTTCCCTAAAACAACCACAACAAAACCTGTTTACTCAGAATTGCAGATGAATCAGATCTGTTCAGTTTAGGAATCTGCCAGGATGAAGGTATCCTCCTGCTGTGCCACTCCACCCCAAAGGATACTATTTATTTCCAGAAATTCAACCCTGGACACATCAAAGAGTTTTGGGGGAGATTGCTTTACTTCTCTAAATAGTTAACAAGCAATAGGGCTGAACAAATAATGAAATATGTAACACTGTAAGGATGTAAGGATTTCACTTCTCCCTGCTGCAAAATGTCCACAAGCTGCACATACATTATTTAATGTGGCTCTTCAGAATTGCTGCACAGAGCTGTACATTTGTGTGTGTACGTGAGAAAGGAGGATTATTATTCCGTCCCAAACAGTTGCTTGGAAAAGTCCCTGTAAATATTTGGATCTTGACACATATTAACTGTGATGGGCCATATCAGTATTTTGTTATCCTTTCTGGACTTGGCAGGTGCTATCAGCAGGTGGAATGTATTTGGGCTTCAGCTCTGCCATGCAGACACACAGCTGGAAAATTCAAAAAATTGAAACAAAACAAAACAAATCTCCCCTTCTTGAACCAGTCAGGCCTTACATGAGACACCATCATTACAAATCTTGTGTTTGGTGGTGAAATCCATGGAGAAATCTTGAAGTGGGTGCACTCTACTGGAACCAGGCTGGCCCTTGGCACCTGCAGCATCATGTCCACAAGAAGTCTGAGAATTCCCTGCCAACAAGTGCCTTGATAAGGAGAAGTGGGTGACAGGTTCACGTTTCACTCTCCTCTTTTCCCTCACAAATACCTGCACACCCCTGATTCACAGCCTTCAGCAGCAGGTAAAGCCCCAGGTAGGCAGCAAAGGGCAGTAACCCCTGTAGGTACCCTGGTCCACCCAATGCCTCCAGGGAACAAAAATGTGGACTGGGTGCCCGCCAGGCACAGCAGCATGGAAGATGTGAGGGCATTAAAATAAAGATTGCTTTTTACTAACAATCCTCTATGAAATTAGAACCTATTTTTCCTGATTGATTGTTTGTTTGTTTTTTAAGTACCTGACACTGAAATGCAACTAACATGCATTCTTGGTAAGGCTTGTATTATGAAACAAGAAATTATTTTAATTGCCCTAGCAGTTCTCTTCCAGTTGCTATAAACAAAATGATTTCCTTCAGCAGCAGCTTGACTCATGTCGTGGTTGAAAAGGAGCTGCTCCCTCGGATCTGGGCTGGTGAAAAGCTGGGTGGGGGCTGCAGCCTCTCCCCTCAGCTGGACCACGGGGGCTGCAGCCAGCCCAGGGATGCTGCTGGGGCAGAGACTGACCTCTCAGCCCTTTGCTTCAACCTGTCCTCACCCAGCTCAGTTTGTACAGACTCTGCCCCTCTCCTTTGCAACTGCTTTCATTTAGGAGTCATTTCAAAGCTGCATGTGTGGGAATCATTTTAGGATAGGGAAAGGGAAGAGCACTGAGCTGGGAGAGCTTCAAGAGCCCAGCTCTCTCTGAATTATTTCTAGATTGAAGTACCTTTGTGAAGTTTGAAGGTTTTTTTCCCTTGAGCAGGTTCGTGCTCTGTAAAAGGATTCAAAGTAAAGACAGAAAAGCAGTTGAATCCAAAGGAGTAGAAAAGGGATATTGGTACATGGGAAAATCCTGTGAATTTTTCTCTTAAGATGGGCTGATCTATAAATTCATGCACTAAATGCAGGACACAACTAGTATGAAAATGCATCTCTGGCACTGCAAAGCCTGCAGAACTTCCTCCTTTGGTGTTTGCTTTGTTCTCACAGCTTCAAAATTATTGATCTAAATATTTTATTATTGATTATGTAATTAAAGTATGAGTGAAGGGAGGAACATGTGGCCAGTTATGGTATTCAGCTTCACTTTATATGACTTTATGAGACACGTTATTTGTTTGTGTCTTGCTGTGGCATGAGATTGAAATGTGTCTTTAGATATGCTTCTGGCCCTTGGCAGGTGAAATATCTTGGTTTAATATCAAGTCTTAAGCCAGTAGCCCAATTATATGAGCACTGCACTTCAGCTTTCATATTCTGGATGCTTAATCATAATGCTGTAGTTAACTAAATGCCCATAACTTTCTCCATAAGCCTAAGAAGTGTGTGTTATTAATAAACAGATCCTCTGCTGAGACTTTTAAAACTCCTCTATATTCTCAATGCCCAGGTGAAAAGGAAGAGATGAAGAGATATTTTCCCAGACACTTCAGGGTGTAGAGATGACATCACAGCATTTCTTGTTAAATTCATAATAATTTTCTGCAGGCTACACTCTGACTAATATGCGGCTTTAATTGACTTAAAACAAATTCACATTATTTAAGAGATACACATTTCTCTGGAGAAGTACCTATTTTTCCTTCCTGTATCTCTCCTGGTGTTTGAGAAACTTGACAAGCACACAGATGTCCCAGTCACAATTTGCTCATAGACCAAAAAAGTCCTTTGATAGTGACACAAACACATTTTAATTAAGTAAAGAAGACATGACTTCAAACTGACTTGTGTGATAGATGATATAGCAAAACTAAGCCAGGTACTTCCTAAGTTTGTTTGACTCTTCTCAATACTGTATATTGAGTATCTTTGAATCTGAGAACAACAGAAATAAAATCTTCATGATGCAAGGGAAAGAGACACAGAGAGCATTTGGGAAAGAATGTAATGCAGATTCAATGGCTCTTTTTTTCTATTAAAATCAGATATGAAAGTGAATATAGCATTTTTGTGTGCTTGTGTCTAATTTTGCCAATGCCTAATAAGCTGGAACTCCATATCTTTAAAAAGATACCCCAAGTAACTTGCAGTATTTGTCTTGTCACAATCAGCATTTTCAGTTGGGATATAGTAGTGGTTTGCTGTGGTGGCTGCACTTATTCAGCCTGAGATGAAGGAGAAGAGATGTTATTTATAGTAACTCCTTCCATTAAACTTGTAGCTTGTACCCTGTGCCACAGAGGAGCATCCAGCAGTCCACAGAGTTCAGATTACTCCAACTACTCAGACACCAGTCTGGTCTCCATCCCATAATCAATAATGATCCATCCTTCATTTTTATTGCTACCTAAGCATAACTACTAAATAGATACAGTGGAAGATATATACCACTATCACCACTAAAATATCTTTGTTCAACATCCTGTCCATGACACAGCAACACTCACTTTTTTTAACTCATCCTTTGGAAAAAAAAAAGAGATTTTGAAAAGATTTGCTATATAGATGAAGTGGATTTTCCCTTTAAAGCCAGGAAACTCTTTTGGGAAACCTCATGCAGCTAGGTTACAGAGTGTTTTTTCACTTGCTTGTTTTCTAATTGCATATAGATTACAGCCAAAAACTTGGTAGAACTGAACACACAGAGCCTCTGGAAATGTAATCTGAACTCAATATTGAATTAGATTGCAAATTTTGCAAAGTGTTTTTGTTTTCATATTGCAAAACTCTGAAGCCACACATGCTGACCTTGAGAATTCTCCAAACTATATGGCACAAAGCCATCTCCTATAAAACCCCAGAATTTACAATCTGTTACAAAGAGAGCAGAAGCGTCTCTTGGTATTGATACTATCAGTACCAGGGTTAATTATTTAGTAATTAATTACATTTGGTCCAAATTATTAGCTTTTGCTTTCTGTTCTTCATTTGTTTGCATACCTGTGCCAGCTGGTCATATAGATTGCATAGGATTGGGTTTCTTCATTTGGATTGCTTGATACTTTTAAAGCAGGAAAATTATAAGAAAAGCAATTTTGGCTCTGATTTTTATGGCACACAGTCCTTTGAACTAAAATTTGTGATACTCTGGGGGTATTGTTAATACTTAAAATCCAATTTGTACTTCTGAATAGTTGGGGTAGTAAATAACACAATTCTGTCATAATCCTTAATACAAAATAAAATTAATTTCTTTTTTTAAGTGTGCCAATCTTTCATGGAAAACCAAGCAGCATTTTAATAGCATTGTTAATTTCTAGTTAGTAATCAATAATTGGAAACCCTAATCATTCAAGGTTGCTTTGTTCTATATCTTCTAAATTCTGGATGCTTATTATGAGTTGACTTCTTAGTAAAGAGTTGTGTAGGAGTGTTTTCTTGTCTCTAACATGAGTAGTTTTTCATGCCACAAATTCTGTTCAGAATTCTGAAGGACATTTGCTTCTCTAAGGTGAATCTATGTAGAAGCATGAGCTCAACTGCATATGAAGAAGGTTGAGGGCAAAATTTGACCTCAAATTTTGATTTTATTCAAAACCAAACCCAAGTGAGAAGACTGTATTTTCTAGCACTCTGTTAAAAATGAGAAGTATTGAGAAATATTAGTTACTCAGGCACAGTTGAGAAGTTCACAGTGCAGTCAAGGAAGATAATGTAGTTTTCAGGTCTGTGGGTTTAAACCCAGGCAATTTAAAGGAATGTTGCTTAAACTGATCATTTTCTAAGGAAATATGCTCAGTAGCCTCTCCAAAATGAAGACCAGCTGGCTTATCAGATTTTCTAGTAGATATCTATCTACAGACCAAGAAGTAATGTTCTTTTCTCAACCAACATTTCAGGCAAATAGGATGTATTTGTAGTAGGGAAGGGTTCAAACTCTTGTGCTTTGGTTGAACTGGAAATGGCCCCTTGTTGTGGACTAGATTACAGCAGTCCTGTGTTATTAGAAACTCTGATTACAGCTGGTTTCAGATATCTGAAGTATCGAAGAGTTTATGCCACTAAACATCATGCCACCACTATGGCTTGGTAGAATTTGGCATTTTAAAACCTTGGAGTTTAAAAGCAATTGATAAACTGAAGTAATTAAATCATGCTAGGGAAATCAGGATTCAAGACAACTCCATTTATTAGGATTAACTCTGTCACTGTACAGATTGGGCAACATGGATTGCTGCTCCATATTTATTTTCTAAATGTGGTCTGAATAGTATCTGAATTAACTCCTGCATTAGAAACTTTATTCCCTGGGTTTGATCAAGCTGAAATTGCATGTATATGCTTCACATTTTGACTGTGTGTTTTAGGTATCCAGTTTTCAGGCAGCCATGCACATCAGAGCCCTCACAGATTGTTTCAGATATGATGAGAAAAACATCAGCTCTTGAGTAACCCCAACCTGTCCCAGCCAGGTATCTCTTCCTTCCAGGCTCACTGTATCATGTTTCTATGTAAAAGGCAACATCCTGCCTGGAATGCTCCCTCTTAGAGGAAAGGGCAAGGGGGAAAAACCAGGGAACTTGCCTGTGAGATGGTGGTATGCCTTTGATTCATTGATCCTAAGGACAGTGCTAAGACCTCCTCAAGAATTTAATGGCTTTGGAGCCTGAGTTGCAGCTTGCCAGTGTTTTTTATTCAATGCTAAAACCATGGACAGTTGAAGAGTTTGGGGTTTTTTGTTGTTTCTTTTTTCTTTTTTTTTTTTTTTCCCTGGCAGTGAAAAGGCTGGATTAATGTTTTTCATTTGTTTGGAAAGAATAAGAATTAGTCCTCCTCTCTGTAGTCTTGTGTTCACCTACACTACACCAGCATGAAGTCTGTAAATGATGTTGGTATTAAAAACTGAATCCATTTCTTTTCTTGTGTTTGGATCATCTGTGCATTATATCCCTGCAGCTGCACTAAGCCCCCAAAAGTCCATCAAGCTGCACTTAGTGTTTCCACATGTACTCTGATTGCAGGGACACATTAAATACAAATATAATGAAAAGAAGGTTTCAGGCCTGACACTCTTCCCTGTAAGACCACTGTAAGACCTGTAAACCACTACAGTCTGGAATATAACCATAATTTTTTCTGTTATTCTAGCTGTATTAATATAACTAACTTAAACTAATTTTAATTGGAGCATAAAGTCTATCTTAAAAACTTCATTTATTTATAAGCAATGTTATAAAACAAGTAGTATTTATGCTGGAATGTCTTTAAACTTGTTGAAACTATAAAATCTCATTAAGGCTGTCTCTTCTTTGCTTCAGTCCATTCAAAAATCAGTGTCTAAGTCTTCCAAATACTGACAGAAGTGTTTGTTAGCTTCATAGAAAACATCCAAACAGTTCATGGAATTTATGCCTTGGGGAAGCATTTGTTTTTCTTGTTTGGTCAATTAAACCCTGCTTTTCTTAAGAGAGGGTGTATTGTAACATCAGACATGATAATAAACAGAAACACCAACGGGTTGCTGCAAAAAGTTTGGGCTGATGTCAGGGTTCCAGTTATGCCTTTGGAAAGCTCAGATACTGGGGGAAGAGGTAATGCAAACTGAGGAGTCTTCTGCACAGTTTTACTGGAGATTATTCAAACTGGAGAGCTCCAAGCTTCTTACCAAGCCGATGGTGCTCTCATGGCAAGGAGTGGAAAAAAAAAGGAATTAAGCTACGTGATTATTTTTTCAATGTAAACAAAGGGAATTTTAAGCACAAATGCAATGAAGAAGTTATCATGGGAAAGCTTTTATGCTGAAAAAGAATAAATGTAAAAAGCATAAAAATTCTTGAGCTGGATAGAGGCTTAGAAAGTGCTGATTCAACACAGAACACAATGATTTCAGCAATATCTTTACAAAAAATGTTGCTTTATTTCAATACATTTAGGATGCATAATGCTCACTTCAAGTTTTATTTTTATGCTTGCATCTAGATTTGTCTTCTTTTGGCAACATTATAATAGAAAGGTCAAAATTATATGAAGCAGCAGTGAAGCATTTTTTGTAAGTATAAAGCAAATAATTGTTTTTGAATTATTTCTATCTCACACAGAATCAGAGATTACAGATTCTGAAGGCTTGGACTTTCCCATGAGGTGATCTCAGGTGGGAAATCTACAAATTGAAGAGGGTGGGTTTCCTTTCATTGGTTCAATTTACAGATATTGCCTTCCCAGTCACAGGCACAAAGTCAGTCCAGCTCTTGCTCTTTTCAAGAGGTCTGGTTGTAGAATTGCACTCGAGAAGATCTGCCCTGTTCCTCTGTCTTTTTGGCATGTCACCAGTGATTTAAAATGAAATACAAAGTGCATTCTTCAAAGTTTCAAAATAGTTGCTGGTGAACTTCCTCCTTTGATTTTGTACCTACCCTCGCTCTCCCTACTCTGTACCTCCTGAAGTGATTATGTTAAGGATGACACTGCAAGAGGAGGTGCCTGGAAAAAATACAAAGAAATGCACACATCTGTGCTTCCTCTCTCTCTCTGTTGGGTTGCTGAGCACATACAGAAACCCCGGACTGCAGTCCCCAGGAGGCTTGTGGCAAACCATAAGTAGGACATCTCAACTGTGATTCTCTCACAAAGTCCTTATTAGGCTACACCAGCAGATTTTACTCTCCTTCCTTCTCCAGGTTGCTGTGGGAGTGTAACTGATGCACTTCATTAGAGTTTGAAATTGTGTGAGTAATCCTATTGTTTCTACCACTCTGTATAAAGTGTGTATAATCACCCTGCTTCCTCATGATGGTATGAGTAACCCCTTTCTATGACAAGCTTTTTCCATATTCCCTATTTTTTGCTCTTTAACTTGTGATTCGACTCCTGCAGCTTTGGATTGATTCAGGTGAGGGAGGCAGCTGGGAAGTGGGAAGAAGGAGGGATGCAAAGGGAGAAAAGAACACTTTTCCTTCCCTCACCTGTAACCCTGATGGTTCCATTTGGCTGTGGGCTGGAGATCTGATGATAAACCAGAGGAAATCCCACAGGGTATGACTGCTGAGGGTTGTATGGAGGCACCTTGTCCCGTTCCCAGCAGGTGGAAGTGGAGGTTTGGTGAGGGTATCACCATCCCAGGGACCTTTTCCATGCTCACTCTGCCAGTGCTGCTCCTGCTGGTGCAGTTGAACTACAGAGATGGGAAACCTGGGGCCAAGAAATCAAGTGTAGGCAATGTCCAGAGTTTGCTTAGAAGAAAGTTCTTTTGACAGCTCTGTAAAGAAGGATCTGGAAACCAAAAACTTGAGCTGGTTCTGGGCACAAGGCTAATATTGCTCCTTACTCATGTCTAGCAGTTATCCAAAAGCACTGAATGTATAATTTGATTCAATTATTTCAGGTGATGCTCTTGTTTTCCTCTTGCCATGCATGTCCTGTTCTTTCTGCTGCTTAGTATTCAGTAATGCCATCACATCCAGCAGTTTGCAGTGCTTTTCCCAGTGTGTCTCTGTGTTCAGCTCCCCCAGACAAACATATTGGGCTCTACAGCCACATGTATTTTGCAATATTCCTCTGCCACTCATTTCCACCAGCGCTGTCTGTGCTGAAATGTTTTGCCACAGGAGGAGATGGACAGAGTTGTTCAGAGCATTTTCCAAAGGCTCAATAAGACTTATTTTTTGTGCAGCTGAGGGTTTGTTATATTTCCTGGGAATGAGACAGTTCGCATCCTCTTGGAAGAGCAGGAGAAGCAGGTCTAAGGAAGAAAGGAGTTTAAACACCAGCTACTGGATTGATGGATTGCTTTGCTTTACTTCCTTCATAACTTATAGTCATAAACCAAAATCTGCCATCTCACACTTTGACATTTCTGGCAAACATAAAATACAGAACAACAGAAAAACAAAAGTAGCACATACCAGGAATCAGTCCCACAAACCCACCTTTTTTTTACTTTGATGCCACAAAACTCTAATTCCCATATTGTTAAATTAATTCATTCTCTTCCTTCCTACATACAAGCTCAGCCCCCCTGAAAGACAGTCCATTCCTTTTCAGTGTCTACTGTGTTTGTGGTAATATTTTTATTTCCTTGATGAAAGGGTTGGAAGCCCACTGGTGATTATCCATTGCTGTTTATTTTATGCAAACTTCCCCAGATGTTCCAGAAAAGGGTATCTGGGGATCTTTTCTTCTGTAGTATCCATCATGGAAGGGTCTTGATCCTTTTTATACACACAGTAAATACTCATCATTAGCAACATATCAATGCTTAGTTGTCCTTAAACAATCGTTATTGCCACTGGCTGGAAAACAGAATAAATGGGAGGGGAGGCATACCCTGGGCAAGCATTGATTGCTGTTCCAAGATATTGCCAAAAAATGAGATCCACAGAAACTACAGTAAAACATTACAGTACAAGTTGGTGAGACACTGTGTTCTGAATTGCTTTCAACTTTGTTGAGAACATTATTGATCTTCTATATCCAAGGGGACTTGGTTTCCTAAGTATTTTCATTACAGCTCCTGGCTCACCTACAAGCACACTAAACCAAGAATACTTTGTCTGGGGAACTAAGTGGTCTCTGGTCTGCCTTGCCCTTGAAATGAATTTGACTTCTAAGAGACTTCCTCAGCCCTGATGTCGTCAGCAGAGTACAGTGTTATGTTGGAACATGAGGGAAATATTAGATCATGGAAATTAACTAAGTGGAAGGACTTAATCTAATTCCTTCATCCTAGGTTGTTGTTTTTTCAGAGTCATAACAAATTAGGAGGACTATGTAGTGCAGGGAGAAAAAAAAGGAAAATACCTTACCTGAAAAAACCCCTAGGAAAAAACCAACAGACCCTGGCTCATGATGTCATTGCCTTGTGTTCTGATGTGTCCCTGCTCTTGTGCCTTTAATACACACCACATATTCTTCAGAGTATACTCACCACTGTCGTGCACGGAGCTGTGGATTACAGACCTTAATAGGACGTGGTAGAAAAGAGTTTTAAAATTTCTGGTGCAGAGGATTGTGCTGGATATGGTCATAGGCTGGTGAGATGATCCAGAAGAGGTGCTGAATGTCTGTGATTTTGCTGTTTTGAAAATATACATCCCAGAAGTGGGGCTGATTGAAACATCTGCGAAAAATGGAGCTTTTATTTTAAGTGTTAACAAGAGATGATAAAGGGCATTGACTGCAAACTGAGGCTTGTGAATGTGTTGGTCACAGTTCTGATGCCCTGGCAGTGGCTGCCACATTGGAGAATCCCCGAGCCTGAGGATGGGTTGGGGCAGTTTCCCAGCTGCCCTCAGACAGATGGAGGAATGGATGGGTGCCAGACTTCTCTGTGTTTTCTCTACAGGCTTTATGTGACCCAGCAGAGCATTACTGAAACAGCAGGTCCTGTACCACTCATGTAGTAAAAGCTAATGGGTTTGTTGCTGAAATTTTTAGGTTTTCTGTGTGCAGTTGTAAGCCTTGCATTTATCTAACAGCTGTGCTATTGTTGTTTATGACCACTGACTTGAATGAGTTAAGAGGAGCTGTTCAGAAGGGGCTCTCTGCCGCCTGTGGCTGCTTTTATCTATGCTCTTGTGTCCCTCAAAAAGAGCTGGGCTTTAAAAAGGTGTGACTCAGCACAGTTGTGTCACGTCATTTATTATTATTTCTTACTGAGAGCCGTGGGTATTACCTCAACACAATTATGAAACAGGGCCCTATTGTGGTTAGCCCTGTACACAAATATGCTGAAGGGTAGTCCTGTTATAAATTGAACAGTGCAATGAGAAATACCAGCTAGAGACATGAAAATGAGTGCATAAAAACAAGATAATGATGCAGCCATCAGTGGGTCAGTTAGTCTGCAACTGCCTCAGCTGAAAACATAGGATTTCTAGCTTGTAAAAGGCTCCCTAAAAAAACCAAACATAAAATTTACACCATATTTGTGAGTCAAACAGAAGCAAAAATTTTGAGGTGGTGAAGCAATTGAAAGAAAAAAAATGTTTGCAGAGTGATTAAAATACTAGCAAACCTGGGCTTGCATCTCATGGTCCTTGCTGCTGAAGAACGAGTCCCTTTCTGTGGCTGGTGGTTTTGCTCCCAGTCCTGTCCTTCCCTGGCCCCACACTTTTGGAAACTGCTTCATGGCAGGGTTGAGAGTGTGCTGAGCCTCAGACCAGCTGGCTCAGACAGCATGTCCACTGCTCCAGAGAGGATTTCCAGAACCCAGCTTTGGTCCCACTGGAAAGCTCTGGATTGCCCAAAGAGATCCCACTAAAATAAAGGTTCCAGAATTTCCAGTCTCTCTGGTGCAAAGCTTGAGCTCAATCAGATCAAGAGCTCCAGGACCTTTGTTTTGGCTCCATGGATGACTAACATTCTCTGGGGGTCTGGTTTGTCTCTCAATGCCAGTGAAGTTTTCTTCCAGGAAAATCTGATGAATTGTGGGTGGGTTGACTCTGGTTGGATACCAGGTGCCCACCAAAGCCACCTTATCACTCCCATCCTCAGCTTGACAGGGGAAAGAAAATGCAACATAAGGTTCATGGGTTGAGATAAGGACAGGGAGAGAGCACTCACCCATTACTGTCATGGGCAGAGCAGACTTGATGTGAGAAAATCAGATTAATTTATTACCAATAGAAGCAGAGTAGCATAATGAGAAATAAAAAACACGCCTTAAAATACTTTCCCCCCTCCCTTCCCCTCCTCCTGGGCTTGACTTCACCTCCTACCCCTCAGCAGCACAAGGGGACAGGGAATACAGGCTGTGGTCAGTTCATCACTTGTCTCTGCTACTCCTTCCTCCCCAGGGGCAGGACTCCACACCTTTCCCTGTTCCAGTGTGGGGTCAGATACAGGGGAAGCTTCCAGCACCTTCTCACAGAAGACACCCCTGTAGGCCCCCTGCTTCCAAAAACCTTGCCACAAAATCCCAATACAAAGAACCATAGAATGGTTTAGGCTGGAGGAGACCTTGGAGGTCATCTAGTCCAGCTTTCCTAGGGGAACCTTACCTTCCCTGCCTTCCAGCAGACCACCTCTAATCATGACATGTAAGTACCCAACCCCTGACGTGTCTGATAGGTCTTGTGGCTGAAAAGTGCATTTGATTTTAAGGAAGCTTTGAATGGGCAGCAGTGCTTCTGCTTTGCATATTTCCATGAGACCTCCATCAAGACTTAAGTACCATCATGGTAGCTGAGGGGAGATCTGATTTTTGGGTCAAGAATGCATTTTCACATCTCTGAATAATATAATACCTTTTCACATTGATCCAAGAACACACAGAACTTATGAGTAAACATTGTTTTTCCCTGTGACTGTGGTTTCCTCCTTCCATGTTCCTTCAGGTGTTCAAGGCACCAGACCTTGCTGCTGCTGCTGCTGCTGCATGAAGTTGTTCAGCTGAAGTCCGTAAGGCCATGGCAAGTGATCACAACTGAATATGTCACATAGATTGTTTTCTTCTCTGATTAAAAACTCAGGCAAATTCTTCTCATTCTCCAACTCCCCAAAGTCCCATGATCAGTTCTGTGCACCAGCACACCAGCTCCTCACAAGCAGCCTGGAGTGACACAGAGCTGCTCTATGCCACATTCAGCTGGGGATGTTGCAAAGTGAAGCTGTCATTTAGCAGATCCTTCTGAAGTGACACTTTTTTCCCCCTGAAAATAGAAATAACAGTTTTCCTGTCTCTCAGGGCAGGTTCTGAGCTACAGCAGGTCAGTGGTGTCCAGGCCAAGTGAAGGTTGTATCAGACCATCAGCCCCCCATGGTCCATGTAGGAGCTCCAAGCATGTTGTTACTGCTTATTTTCCCAGGTAGGGAGGTGAACCAAGCATGCACCAAATATTGTAAGGTCATCTCTACAGCCTCAGAATTAGTACTTAACCTGGGGGAGAAGAAAGCACATAAGAAAATAATGTGTTGGGAGGGGAAGTAATTTTTAAGCCAAAAAATACAGTGTTTGAAAATTACTGTTTGATTCACATGGTTTTCTAGAGCTGGAGAAGGATGTGCATTGTTTGAGTCGAGAAAAGTCTTTGGAGAGCCATTCTGAAAATAAAAAAAAATACATTATTAGCATGAGGATTCTCTAATTTCTTACCCATAAAACTAAAGAATGGGGTTTTTTCCTGCTTAGCCATGCAAAAGTTTTTGTGCTGAATGGCTGCCTTTGGGAGACTGACAATGTCAGGGTATAGGCTGGCTACCCTTTCCTCCCCAGCTGATAGATCTGGAGCAGTCCAGTCAAGGAGTAGATTGTGGAAACAATGACAGTTTAAAATTAGACTGACCACTGAGAGAAATAATTCATGTCATGACAAAAAGTAGTTTCAGGTAGTTTAGGAAGGGGCACCTATGTTGTAGCCAGCTGCAGCTGGATCTTGTCCATCTCTCAGTCAGGGAACTTCCTTTCAACTGATGCTGTAGTTGGAATAGCTGAGACTCAACACCAGATACCTTGACTTTCTGATTTCTGCTTATTTTAACACTGGCTGATTCTTCTGGATTCCCTACTCTCCTTATTAATTATACATTGAAAAAATAGCAAAATATTATGAAGCACTGCCATATCTGTGGAATCCAGCATATTGGATTTTTTGCCTGGAGTGTCAAGCAAGATTAATTATTCTGATAATAGCAGGATTAATCCATTCATCACATACAGTGAAAAAGGCACTGTTAACATTCGGACTGAGTTATTCTTGGTCTTGAGGGGAGCAAATGGCAGAACAGGCATTTAGAGGGCATTTGTGCCTTTAAAAAGCCACAATTCCCTGTTACCTTCTCCTGCTCCTTTGGCCAGATTCTTGCTGCAGGGCTGGCTGTTACCATGGGGGCAGGAGGCAGCCCTGTGGAGGGGTGTGAAGGTATGAAGGTTTGACAGAACCCTCCAATGTTAGGTGAGTATAATTACCCTGTCACTTAATACACACACACACAAAAAAAAAAAGAAAGAAAGAAAGAAAAAAAGGAAAATAAATGAAAAAAAAAGAAAGAAGGAAGTGATTTTGTTTTTCTCTGATTGCCTTAGTTCCTGCTTTCCTACTGTGAGATTGCCAAGAACGGTTGCATGGCTTCTGAAAGCTAATTTGAGGTCAGACAGTGATTCAAAATCAATTCTTGATTTTTGTCAAGTGGGAGATGCAGCCGAAGGGTCTGATCTGGGAAGAGGGCGAGCAGCCACGCTGGCATCCTGCCCTTGCTGCCGTCTCCAGCTGCCAGCATCCTCTGTGCCGGCCTCCACGTTCCTGCACTTCCTCTGAACTGATGAAACTCAGGGGCAGGATCCTTTCAGCTCAAACCCCTCATGTTCAAAAACCTTCTTCTATTTTGGTACAGGGAAAGGAAAAGAAAGTTAGATCTCTGGAATGTGCCCTCATTAAAAAGAGGCTGGAAACTGGCGGACTGCACGACTGGAGCCCGTGTCAGCTCATGCACTTGTAACTGAAACAACTCAGCTTTCCAGAAGTCTCTAAATGGATTGCTTTCAGTCGGAACAGTACACAGACATTATAAAACCTGCAATTACTTTTACTGTAGGGCCATAAAATATAGATCTGTTAAAGTCTGGGTGCAGAACACGCGGACATCCTACAGTTCCGACCAGCACAGATGAAAGCCTATTATGGATGATGAAAACAAGGTACTAGAAAATCCATTAGAGCTATTTGTTCCCACTTGCAATGATAGTCTCTGTAACCACATTAAATCAAAGCATCTCTGGGACTTCATTACAAATTTCTTTTATCGATACCGTATGCTGATATAAATAACAGTGTAAGAAAATCTGGGAGAAGAAATTACATCTCATTGTATGATTTAGGGATTTGTGATCAATTATTTAGCATTAGTGCATCTCTATCAGAGATGCACTTAATGTTTTCACTGGAGTGGGACCCTGTAGTGTTTGGGACCATGTGCATATTGAGTGAACAAAAATTGCTGGCCCAGAGTGCTTTGACCATTTAAATTGGGTTAAGGACAGGAAAGCGTAAAATGAGAGAGCAAAAATGACTAAACTCCTCTCTAGACACCATCACTGTGCTGGGACTGAAACTACACTCATATCCAGTAAGAGAATGGAAAGACATGTTTGCTTTTGCACTCTAGGAAACAGTAAATACAGAGACCAAGAGAAATCTGTGACCTCTGTGTGTAACAGCTCTCCAGAGCCCCTCCTTCTCTCACAAACAGAAACAAGACTGGCTGGTGTCTCTTCTGGAAATAATGAGCTTCCTCAAGAATGGTTTGCAAAGAGAAAGAACGTGCAAGCACTGCACGTTTTTGTGGTAAAAAAAGAAACAAGACTTTCTACAAGGGCAGGTAGTGATAGGACAGGGGGTAATGGCTCTAAACTGAAACAGGGTAGATTTAGATGAGATATTAGGAAGAAAATCTTTACTGTGAGGGTGGTGAGACACTGGAACTTGTTGCCCCAAGAGGTAGGTTATGGACTCCCCATGTCTGAAAGTGTTCAAGGCCAGGTTGGATGGGGCTCTGAACAACCTGGTCTAATGGAAGGTGCCTTTGCACATGGCAGGGGTTGGAATGAGATGATCTTTAAGGTCCCTTCCAACCCAAACCATTCTAAGATTCTCTGATTCTGCAATAAAGATTGTTGTTGTGCTTTTGACAAGAGTCAAAACCAGCCTTGCTCTTCCTGATCCATCAGGAGGTTTGCATTTGAGTTTGCAGGCCCTATGAACTCAAAATATAAAAAAGAGATATTAATCAAACATGCCAATAAAGTTCAGAGAAAGTAAAATGAACCCAAAATAATGATTCCCTACCCCCACCCCAAAGGTCTGTTTGCAATATGTAGTTATCATGAGCTGGTTGGCAATCCTGCAATAACTAGGCACAACAGCATGAGCTAGGAATGTATCATCAATTTATCATCAATCTTACCCTGTAATTTCTTAGCTTTTATTGGTCTATACAACCTCACCATACATAAATAGTAGCACACAACTTCGTGAAAATTGTTCATAGTGAAAAAGCCCACCTTGAAATAAATGGTAGTAAACATATCAATTTCTAGCATAAATGTATAATCTGCATTTTAGAAATCCAAGCCTCATGCAAGCCCAAATTATAAGAACTGTGACTTGTGACATAGATGAGCAGATGTGTCTGTGTCTCTCACTGGTTCCAAAATAATTTGAAACAACAAATCTGAAACTCAAACTTTATAATGCCACACTTGCAGGGACTGCCCACGTGGGTGCAGTTCAGATAATGAAGGCAGAGGCCCTACCTACCTAAAGGACGTGAAAATCCAGTTTTTACTCAAGGTGGCTTTGAGAATCTCAGACTGTTTATTCAGCATTATCACCTCCACGCATTTGTCCCTGTGAAACGGATGTGTCGGGGAAACACGTTCCTGTCCTGAAGGACGTTACTTCTGAATGAAGACAGATTTCCAGTTTTCCTTCAGGATGCATGTGGGGGAGTACAGAGTGACTGTGGTCTTCTGAAGACCTCAAATGGCAGAGAATTCTTTGTCTCCCTCTAAGGCTAAAACCCTTGAGACCTTCCCCAAGGGCTGGCAGCTGGAGTTGATGCCATGTGCAGGAGCAAACTCTCAGTGCAAACAGCAATGCTTGTTGCTGACCCAGGCCCACAGCCTTCCTGTCAGTCCTGGGGGCTGGTTAACTCCAAGACAACCTGGGACAACTGATCTTTTTCACCTTTGGGTCTGAAAGTCTGGATTTTTTGTATTATTCTCATTGCTTAAAAGGAGAAGCAAATGTTAGTATCCTAACTAAACAGAGCCTTTGGGGCAGTTGCTACCCATAATTTGATCTTTAATCAGTGTAATCATGGAAAGGGGCTAAAACCAGAGTGTCTACATTACTGGCATTTATACAGAAAGTGGGGGGCCCTACAGGTGGGTGTTGCAGCTTTATGTCAGTATTTCCCCTTTTTCTCTTCCACTTTACTGTGGAATGGTACCAAAAATGTGGATCTATCAATTATGTACCAAAAAGCTACAGATTAAACAAACACAGCCTGCTGTCTCACATCAGCCTGTCACCGTGGTCGCTCTGAACTGTTTGACTGAATGCCACACAGCAAAGCCAAAAAGCAGGAAAGCTTTCTGTCCTCACGGCAGTGACATGATATAACCAATGTCCTTGTCTCTAGTTTCCCTAAGAAAAACCCTTTTGAGGTTTAGCTGAAGCTCTGTGAACATGGCTTCTGAACACATCAGGGTTACAGCTTCCATGTGTATATGTACATCTGTGTATATACACATGTACGTATAAATATTTAAAAATGGAAAAAGTCCACTTCAGCTCCCATTCCTGACGAGTACATCCACTGGGTTTAACAGGAGAGTAAAATCTGGTCCCAGCTCATGAAAGGGCTTCAGTCTGAGCTTTGAGGAGGTGACACGTACCAGAGACTTTAATTAGTCATGTCAGCAGAAGCTTTGCTGACTAAGGACTTCCATAGCTCAGCTGGTCTGTAGGGCAGCATCCAAGCTGGATGCTATAGGATGTTGACCTCTCTTGAGAACCCTGTGCAGCAGCCAACCATCTGCAAAACATGCAGAGTAATCATAATAATTCCCTTGGCAGCCTGTTTCAGAGAGGAAAGGGAAAAGAAAGAGTAAAAAAAAAAAGGAAATTAATTTCAGTTAGCATTGAAATACTCCTGTGATTATTGCTTTCACATTTTTTAGTTTGGGGCTATATATTAGAACATTTCTGCTCTCAACACCAAATGTTTTAACAAGGTCTTCAGGGCTAGGACAAAAAAGAAAACTTGTTATACTAGTTTGGTATTCTCCCCCATCAACAAAGACAGACCTTGATCCTTTAGAGGAAATCTGTTTTAGAGGTAGTTAACATTATTTATTAGTTGCCACAAATAGCTTTCATATCCAGTTGTAGGGATGGCCAACCTACCTGACCCCATGAACAATATAAAAAAATCTTCATATGCCTGACAGTTTTTTATCCCAGAATTTATCATAAGAGGAAGGGAAATGAGTTTATGGTGGTTTTGTTGTTGCTGTTGGGGTTTTGTTTTGTTTTGGTTTGGTTTGGTTTTTTTGGTTTTTTTTTCTCTCCTGAAGTACTTATATATAAAATACACCAATATTGCTATACCTGGTGCCCTGAACTCCTCCATTCCTCTGGTAGCACTGGGAAGAGCAGGTGTTGCTTTGCAGAGTGGCTGCCTCTGGCTGGTGACTGCAACATTACCAGGCCAAAACTTTTCCATGGAAGACCTGTTGATGCAGGAAAGGTCAGGAGGTGGAAGTGTCCCCATATAGAGGTGAACCTCTGACATGGGGCTGACTTTAAAATAAAGGCACTCTTCAGCAGGTTCGGCTCTGAAAGTCATTATTTGTACAAATATGGGAACAGAAAGTAAAATGAGACTATTTTTCGTGTACCCCACGTAATAACCCTTTAAATACTTTGTGAGCCCTCTAGTGGTGCTGTCCATGCCCTGGAAACCTCCGGGAGCCAGCTGGAGCCAGGCAGCTCTTCCTGCGAGTACCAGCGCTGCTCTTCAGGGTGCAGCGTGCACTTCTCCTTTATTCTGATTACCTTTTAAAACCCCGGAGGTGAGGGCTTCATTTCTGCTTCCCCTGATAAAAAATTCTTCCAAACAGAGGTGTGTGGCTCCTACATCCCAGGCAGCTGTGGTGGACAACTAAGACATCATCCTTGATGTGTCTGCTGCAGGTCTGGTTTTCGCCTTGCTGCGCTCTCTAGGGTTAAACAGCGTAGTAGGTATACAGCAAGAGTTCACCAGAGAGGAAAAACTTGGCTGGAAAATCCTCAACCCATTTCTAAAAGAGCTCATCTATGAGATTTCTGTGCAGTGAAAAGCATCACTCTGCTTTTATTCCAAACACAGTTCGGAGAGCTCCTTTATTTTTTTTAGAATTGACCCATAAAGACTACAGGAGGGCACCAATTAGTGAAATAAACCTCTAATCCTCAGTGCAGTGCCTGCTATAGGACTGCTGTTTAACAGCCTCCTTGCTAATCAATTCTCTTCAGTCGGCTAAATGCCATAGATGCTATGTAAATAAATGCAAGTTTAAGAGTGTTCTACAGCGAGCAGTTAAAGCTACGTTCCTTCTTCTCCACCATAAAATCAGCAGGCATGTTAACAGATATCTGCTCCACCTTGTAGAAATTGCCTTCCTGATTCGTTTGATTGCTGCAGCTTGGGAAAAACAGAAGCAGGGAACAGCAATAAACTGCCTGTTCTTGAGCAGCACCTCAAACATCTGATACCTCGAGGGCAGCCAAGGCACGCACAAAGGTGCACATTTCAGAGTCAAAACACTGCCCACAGTTTAGGTGGCTATTTTAGCTCTTCTGTGATAAATTTAAACTCAGACTGTCATACTTGGAGCTTTCTGGGTAAAAAGTCTGCTCCTTGTCTCCTCCTTCATGCATAACATTCCTCCAGAGGAGAGGTTTTCCCTTACAAGTTTAGATGCTTTCTCCTATGAAATATTAGTGAAACATGTAGTAAGTGTAGTTTGAAATGAGACAGTGTGCAAAATCCCATCAAAGACAAATGAAATCCAACCCTATTGAGGATGGTGGTAAATCCACACCTTTAATGGAACTAGAATTTCACCCCTAGTGTGTCAGTGAGCAACAACTTTTAACTAACAATTTATTTTTTTTCTATGCAGGGTCAAAGAAACCTGAAAAATTGTGTGTATTTGTCATTTCTCTTCTGTGCTGTCCTGAGGTAAGAGCAGTGATGCTCAGAAAGGGGTAATCAAACCCTTAATATTTCCAATACTGCATCCCAGTGTCCTTCAGCACAGAGTGTGAACAAATGAAACACAGGGAGATGGAATTACTTGCCCTGAATGATCCATCAGAACTTTAAATAAAGCTCTGGTCCTGTGTGCTCATGGCATTGAGCAGATATTTAAAAACAAGTAAATAAGATGATGCTGTGTCCTGCAAGTTTCACTGAGTTACTTATGTAACATTCTTGTCAGTCTTCATACTTACATTGAATAACAAATATTAAATAAACAAAGCATTTTATTTGAGTTGAATAACAAATCTTGAATAAACAAAGCATTTTATTTCTGTGTCTAGCATTTAAGAATTTTCAAACTCTCCAACAGTCCATTATCTTGCCTTTGTGGAGAAATGTATCCTTCCCTTTTTTTTCAGTGTGGAGTTTTTAATAGTTTCTGATCATGTTGTGATACATATCATTGGCAACTTCAAACACTCACTTTTTTTACAGATAAATGATCTTAATTATACAAACGCCGTCTGCCTAGTGGGAACTTATTAATTTAGCAACATCTTATACATTAATAGTAACTAATTGCCACATCTATTATTTATCAATATTTTAGCACACAGCACAGGTGGTGAGTTTTTCACTGACTAAAATGGTGAATGAACTCAGGTAAATTATATCGACAGACCATATGCACCATGTGAAACATAAGAATTTCATAAAGCAGAGAAAAAGATGCCACATTTTTTTTGCTCTTCAAATGTTACCAGTTTTGGAGGTCATTTCTTTCTATGCACACAGAGACACAACATTTCAGCAACTTTATTATGTATATTTATTAAGTATGGAAATTGGACCTCTTGACATACTGCAAATGCAAAGCTATCCTGAAAGTATTAGTTTCACTAATAGGCAGTCAAATGATTTCAAAATATGCTTAGAACAGCTAAGATTGCTTAAAGACGAATCTTTCTGAATTCAATAACTGAAAAAGTGGCAGCAAACCCTGTAAATTCAGATCTAGAGGACAAAGAGCTGGTTATGCACAAAAATGAGAATTGAAAAGAACTGGGTAAGTCCTGGTGAAATTCCATGATAGCAAAATATAACAATTTCTTTGGAGAATTTTTAAGAAGGTTTGTTTCTTTAGCTTTATTTGAATTTTAATTTTAGTATGAGATGTTCAGAAATTTTCTTTTTGGCTTTCTTAAATTAGCAAGATCCTAGCCATTTACCAAAAACAGTTGGGGCTTTTCCTCTACCTTGCATTAGACTGAAAATATACATGCTTAGAAAAAATAGCTTTATAATACATAGCATAATTTCCTGCCAAAGATTTGGGTCTACTCTTCACTAGGGCTAGTGGTTTGTCATGATAAGCCACACGTTTCCATGGGGAAAATGCAAGCATCATGAGCATCTAGTATAAAACATGGATCATTTAAGTTAAATACAGATATCCTTCATTTTTAAATACACATATTGAAAAATTAAAAAAAAACAACAATTTTGTTAGCTATTTACCTTTAGTTCAGTGGTAGCAATAGCAGAGTGGTGTTTTTGCTCCCTCATTTCTGCTGCTTTGGCTGTGCAGAGGGAATTGTGTTCCTAGCTCTGTGGGGTCAGGGGCTTCTGCCTGTGGTCCACAGACTCCTGGGCTTACAGATGACTTCTGTGGGGGCTGTCAGGAGGTGAGGCAGCCATCCCAGATCCTGGGCAATGGGTCACCCTACCAGCCTCCAGCTCTCTAACAGAGAACTCCAGGGATCTATGATGGACAAGATGAAAATCATTGCTATTACAGAGTTTCACAAAGCAGCCTTGTCCCCAGAGGGTGTAATCATAGAAATATCAAGGTTGGAAGAGACCTGCAAGATCATCCAGTCCTACTGTCAACCCAGCACCCCCATAATCACCCCAAAACCATGTCCCCAGGTGCCACAACCAGATGGTTCTTGAACAATTCCAGAGACTCCACCAGCTTCTTGGGCAATTTATTCCAATCCTTAACAACTGTGCCAGTGAATTTCTTTTCTAGGATCTAATCTGAACCTCCCCTGGGGCAGCTTCAGGCCATTCCTTCTTGTCCTTTCACTTGGGCTATGGCAGAGGAAACAGACCCCAGCTCACTACAAGCTCCTCTCAGGTAGCTGTAGATGTCTCTGGGCTCCTTCCATGATCACCACTGAGATAAAATAATCTGATATAATTGAGGTAAGGTAATCTCATAACTGAGATAACATAACCACTTCCCCAGAGAAGTGTGTTTCTCTCCACTAATTAATTATTCAACCCTGGTAAATGAACCTCCAGAAACTAAAATTTTCCTCTATGAATTTTGTCCCTTGTTAAGCTCCCTTCCATCCTAAGCACAGGTAACACAGAACCAGAGGGGCTGAGTTCACACTAACAGCAGCCTTGCCAAGTCAGTGCTCACCTTCCACTGAAAAGAAAGGGCTTGCTCCATCTCCCCTGCCCTTTCTCCCCAGCTGCAGGCAACCTTCTCCCTCCTCACATTGGCTTTGGAAATAGTGTGGCCTTAGGGCGAGCCCACTCACTTGACAGGTTGACATATCTGCCAGCAAATTGTTCTTTTACTTGCATATTTATTTATGTGGAGTGTTGAATTTCCACCAGGTCAATTCTCTGAATTGATTTGCCCCGGGGCTATCTGATCACTAGAACCATCCCAAGGGGAAAGGGGCAGGACTGTGAGGCTGGGGGAGGAGAGAAGGTGAGGGGCAGGGTCTCCTCTCTCCTCCTTAGCAAGACTCAGCAAGATGTGAAACCATAACCAGAAGATGAAGCTCACTGGCAGCTTGATGTCCTGACTGCTCCCATCACGTGCTCCTCTCCTGTCCTTGCACCAGCCCCAGGGGCTGCAGGAGCTGCCTTTGCCAAAAGCCTGCTGCTTCCTCACAGTCCTTGTTTTCAGCTGCACTGGCAGAAATGCATTTCAGGACGGTGCAGGCAGGCAAGAGCCCACCCACCCTGGTGGGAGGGAGCAGGCAGGGCAGGGACTTGGGACCACAGCTAGGATACAGATGGCTGGAGGTACTTTGGAAGAGCCTCTGAAATATTCAGAGGAAATCATGAGCTCTAGCTGCGGGATTGGCATCCTTGAGAGCCCCTCTGAACATGTTCATGGTGTTCCTCTTCCCACATCACTCAGCACATCTTTCTCCTCCTAAGAAAGAAATGTCTCCTTATGGCATGAGCTGTGGATTGATTTAAAAACACAGGAAGCCAGCTGAAAACAAAATTCATGTGACAGCTATCACAAAACTGCAGCTCTAACAGTGATGGCTGCCTGGATGTCGAAACAGTGCTGAGAGTCCAACTCACTGCAGTGGCAGTCGTCAAACCCTGGCATGATGGGAGGCATCCTTCCTGTTCACACAACCATCCCAGAAGCCAGGACTGTCTTTTTGCATCTGCCTTATAAAAACTTGCTTCTTGAGCTACACGTATCAATTCAGTTTTGTTTCCTTCTGGATGATGAGCAAATGTGAGCATTTGAGTTTATCAAGCCACAGCAGTGAGATACCTTTGACAGGGAATCTGCAAACCCAAATCCCCCAGTCTGATGAATATTCTCAAAACTAAGCACATTCAAGCTGCTGTGCTCTGGATATCACATGGGCTTTCACAAGATGTGAGGGACTGACAAAACAGAGCAGTGAGCTTAATTATGAAACTAAAAGCAACTATGAGAGCAACCCTGCAGTAACTAAGGGTACTCAAAACCCAGAGATTAACTCTGTCTTCTTGAGATATGAAGGACTGGCTGTTACAGGCCTGGTTTATCACTGTGTTAAACCAATTTTATGTTGGTGTAAAAACAGGATGATAGAGCTGTGCTCAATAGCCCTAAGTATGCATTCCCTCTGCTGTGTTGTACACTCTCCCAGACATAAAACCAGCTAATGATTGAGAAAATCAAAGAAAAATCTACTAAAAATGAAATGGTAGAAACGACAGGTGTGGGAGAAGAGAATCATTACCCTCCTTGATCAATGCACTTCTACTGAAATGATTTGGCCTGAGGGGCAACAGAAATTTATTGGAAAGATAACTTTCAGCAAGATAAAGACCTCTGGCAAAGCAGCATTAAAATATCTTTGATGAGTAATTAAACCAGGCTGAAATTTTATTAAAGGCCCTAGAATTAAACACACACCTTTTATGTTTGACCATCTCCATCTTACCATGTTATTTAATGCCTGCAACCCTTTGAACCCTGTTCTGTTATTACTGAGCTTGTTGTACAGCACTTTATTAGTTTAGGAGACACTTTGATTCACAGTGACTTATTCACAGCATAATTCTATTCAAGAGAAACAAGCATGTGACTCTCTCTCCTACAGCAGAACATTCCAAGTGGATAGTATGGCACACATTGCAAAATCTTTATTCTTTACAAAGCATGTGTTAGTGCCATGAGAATTCATATTTCTTCTTTAAAACTACACGAGTCTTTCTCAAGTGTAAAAGGCATTAGGAAGTGCACTCAAAAGCACTCTGAAGTTCAGGAAATGCCAAGGAACCTCATTTCTGAGCTTGTTTATTTGCACAGGAACATCAATATGCAGAATGACTGCTGGGGGGTATTGCCTTCTCTTTAGGATGAATTAATTTTAAAAGCATTTTTGTTTAAAAGGAGATCAAAAAAATCCTGAAGAAACAGAGATTGCCCAGTCTCTCACCTGTCCACTTTAGGAGTGTGCATGAGCAGATACCTGGGACATGGACCTTATTAAGGAATAAAGGAGACTATTTTTGTGAGGAGCACTCTGTTAGGTTATTGGCAACAAATCACTTGTCCCTTAGGACATGCAGCACTTGCATTTCTACTGGCAAAACCTGGAGGGAGCCTGTTCTAAGTTTACCTGCTATTTATTCTGAAAGGTTTTAATAAAGACTTAATTGTAAAAGAGCTTCCAAGGAATTACTTGAAAGTGAAAGTATCCCTGTCCAGGGAAAATAATGGTTCTGCTGCATAGTTCAGAGTCTTTGGGATTAAGGATGTGGCCGGTGGGATTTATGAAAAGTAGTGTAAATAAATACATCAAGATGTGATCATTTGGAGGTTGTTTCTCATAACTGCTCTTTCCCCTCCTTTGGTGTTCTTTATTCTTCTCTGTTGTGCAGCCCTGACTGTTTCCTTTGGGAACTGGTGCAGAGAGCTGGGGTCTGGCTGCTGGGTCCCCACAGTAAGGATGGGCTGGTCCCACCTCCATGGGCTTCAGCCTCCAAACACACCTCCTCTGGAGAAAGCAAACAAAGGAAGGTTCAGGTTTCCTTGAGGGTGTTCAGGGATGCTGCACCTGTTGTGGGTGGGGGCTTCACCACTCTGCAACGCTCTGCTGATGATTTTCTCTCCTTTGCTTTCTGTGGAGGAGTTTGTTGACAATGGACTTTTTCCATCTGAAAAAATGGAAGCAGTTTTGCTGTTCATCTTCCCCACTGGAGGTTTTCAATGGGAGGTATGCTGCAGCAGCTCTGGAGAGCTTGAGGAGCCCACTGCTCTCACACCACAAAGCCAGAGAAAGGCACGTGGGCTTGAAGAGCCTTTTGAGAGACTCTTGAACCTAAACTTGGCTGCTTCTGTGCCCTTTGTGAATGAAAGCAAAGAGCCAATCTGCCCTAACCAAGCTCATGTTACAGCAAAGGGAATTTAAATCCTAAGTGATTTGCTTCAAGGCTATGCAGATGCCCCCATTTGGTCACTGGCCTGTCTTTTTATTCCAGTACCGTTGTAGGAATGAAAATTAGGACCAACAAGGAACAAAATGGTTTCTGTTCCTAAGTAGATACTTAAGTTACAGCCTTCAGATGCAAGTTTTAATTATCGTTGAGGTAATTGAATACTAACATTTTTTTTCCTTTTGTTTCTGGCTGTAATTATCTCATTTTACACCTTCATGGTCACTGCTTGTGTTCAGGGAGAGATTTTTTGCAGTACCTCACACGGATTTAAAAAACCACCTGAAATTACTAGCACCATAATTAGGACTGAAACTAGGAACAACTCTCCCTAATAATTGCAGATATGATGAGTAACTAATTTATGTTGGCTTTTTATCACCATGAGTTTTACAAAAAGCAAACAAACAAACACAGGTCAGCACCCCCCCAATTGCTTTTTGGCCGACCTGCTCCTTCCCCTCCTGGTTTCTGTGAGCTGTGGCCACACAATGGGAAAGGTGTGGGCTGAGCATGTCTGTCTATCCAGTGTAACATGGGGGTGAACCACATCAGATCTCATCCACCTCACCCCCTCCTCCCCTGTGCCTCAAGCACTGTCCTGGTAGCACTCACAAGGGTGTGAAAACTGAGCTGGCAAAGTCAGAGGACCCAGTGGATGGGAACCCACAACTCTCAGTGTGAAATTAGAAAGGAGCCAACACAGAAAAGTTTGGCCCCAAATCCTCCTCCCAAGTGTGTCTGCTGGGCAAAGGTCCATTGCAACCTCTCTTATTTCAAGATACTGCAGAAGTACTCCAAGAAATAAAAAATTATTTTTGTTTTTTTAAAAATTATATTTGAGGGAGTTGCAAGCTTTACTGTTTTTAGATATGATTGTCTAAAACCCCAGATGTTTCACATTTAAATCACTTACCATGAGCTTAGAGGTCTGATGCTGCACTCAGGCTGGTCTCAAGGTTTAGAGGCTTGGAACCATCTAATATACCATCCATATGTTGTCACTCTTTCCTTTAGGTGATGATTCACACATTAAAATTCTCACTTTTATGATTTGTCTTTCAATGTGTTTTACATTAATATTAACATACAAATAAGCCCAAGAAAGTTATTAGGTGTATGAATGTATCATTAAAACAAGTTGTTGAATGATTAGGTAAGATAAGAATGCTTTTTCTAGTCCCTTGCATTTCCATGGAATAAGAAACTGCAATATGCCTGAAAACCCTCCTTCAAAATGTTGCTTCACAATCACTGACTAGAAAGATCAGAATATTTCCTGAAATAATGTGGTTTGCATAAGGTCAGAGTAGAGATCAGAGGGAAGAATTGCACCATGTCCCAGTTAAAATATGTCTTTTAACCACTGAGTTTTCTCTTTTGTAATTTTGAATCTTTCCCCCAAATGAGCATAATCAAAATACCTCCACATATTTTATTGTGCATATCTGTATTTATATATATATAAATTTGTATCTGTATCTGTATTTATATATATACCCACACATATACAGCAAATGCAAAGATTTTAGTTGTACCACATGCAACTGTGAAAGCAAAGTTAGTTCAGAAAAATAACCAGTAATAAAATGCTGTATTTTTTCTTAGAAAGAGTAGATAGTGTGAATGAAGATTAGAGTTACAAAAACAAAAATTCATCTGTAAAACTCTCCTACAGTAGCAGAGCTGCTGCTCTTTATCACAGTGTGGTTGGACCATCACCTGCAGTGTGGCAGCTGTCCCTGAACACCATTGAGTTCTGCATGCCCGTGGCTCTTTACTCTTCTCACAATTGCTAACTGAAATTTATAGGAAGGCAAATTAAATAAAATAAAGGGGATATCAGTTGTAACAGAGCATTGGAAACCGTAGAGCCACAGTGTGCTGTCTGGCTGATGGTGTATCCAAAGTTCATCTGGAAGTTGAAAGGGGCCGCAGGAAGGCATCAAATACACCTGAGAGATAACAGTGTAAATCAGGCTTTGTGGTAGTCAAGGTATGTGTAGTGAAAACACAGGCAGATGCATGTTTAGATTAGTGAGTTGTGCTAGACATGATGGGTGCTGAAGCTCCAAGAATTGATTGCCAAATTTGTTGTTACTCCCATTGTGGGCAGAGAGTTTGGAGTGGGAGAAGAGTCATTAGCAGCACCTCTCTCAACAGGTACTAATGCAATGATTAGTGAAACACCTGAAACATGCTAGGCAGCCCTCTGGAGAACTGGATGCTGTCATGGCCCTATAATTTTCTCTTACATTTTGTCTTTTACCTCTTGATCTCCTAAAATGATATTTTTCCACCTTCTTTTGTCCTAACCTCTGATTTTGGAGATGAAAATGAAAAATATGACACAGCCTTCAATTCGCAGGGTCAGTGGGAATATTCACTTGCTGAGAGTTAATCACACACCAAAGAGGCATTTTAAATGGCCATTTTAACCCTGCAACACACTGGCATGTACCAAAGAAAACTGTACTGCCAGGGATCAGTGTGATTCCCAGTGTTGTCTCCCCAGCTTTGTTTATGGCAAGAACTTTTGCTTTTAATTTATCATAGTTCCCTCCTGAAGCCTGGTGTTGCCATGTAAAGCCAAACAGAGCAGATGTTGTTATGACAATGATTATTAACATTATTATTATTGATGTTTATAAATTAAAGCCTTTAGGGGGAGTAGTCACCTGCCTGTTTTAGTTCCATGGAACTGACAGGACAACTGAGGTCCCCATGCTTGTTTAAAGGCTGTTTTAAATAGACATGAACCTGAACATATGTTTAATTGCTTCACAAGAAGTATGGGAAGTCTCATTTTCTTCATGGGGACAAACCCCTCTTTATTCCTTCCAGCCAGACCACGCAGGCATAAATCATGCTAAACAGCCAAAGAAGCCTCTCCCTGCAAGAATTCCCGGATTGATCAAACTTAACACCTAATTACAGAGCCGGGGAACCTACTTACACTGAAGGCGGTTTGAAAGGCTGCCTGAAACATCATGGGTTGAGATGCCTTTGTCGGGAGCATTGTGCTGTGATGTGCAACGTGGGTCGATTCCTGTGGGATGTTGACAGTTTGTGGGAAATGCATGTAGGAGGAACTGGGTTACCAAGACCAGGGGGTTTAAATTTTTTTTTCTCTCTCTTTCATTGTACTGCATGTGGGTTTGGAGGTTTTTGGGCTTTGGGTTGTTTTGTTGGCTTTTTAAGGTATGGGAAAGGAAGAGCTTCTGGTTTTGGAAAAATCTGGCCACTACACACAGTGTGTGATGAGCCACTCATTCCTGAAGGTTCGATACTACACTGGTCCAACCCTCCCAAAAGGATGCTGCTTGATGCTCCTGGAAGCTCTAATGTTCCTTTTTTTTTGCTCATGGCATTTATATTGAGTGCTAATCACTTGTTAAGCAATGGATTTATGTAATAAATTAATTAGCTCTTCAACGTTTCCTCCACTCTCTGCCTGCCAGTCTATCTCTGCTGGGACTTGTTAGTTTTTTTCCAAATAGGTACAAATAGCTCTCAGTATTTATTATTTGCTTTTACATAATTTGTCAGGCTAATACTTTTTTCCCTTTTCACACCAGAAGTGGATTTTCTCCTGTGTGTTACCCCAGCCTGAGGCACAGGGCAGGCGTGATTTGGGTCTGCATTGGCAGTGGGTTTAACATACAGAGTTTAAAGTTCATTGGTTTACAGCAATGCAAGGATAGGGCCAGAGGATTTGCTGCTGGAAAAGGATGAATCTTACCCTCCTGAACAACTCAGGCCTATTAACAGGCCATGAGATATCCAAAGTGATAATGCCATCAGTTATAGAAAAAACATTTTCATGGCACCCTCCCTCCCATGCTTTCTCCTCCCTGCCCTGAATGTAGGCTGGAATTGGCATACAATATCAGAGCTGGATCTGTTTAATCTAGAGATGCTGTTTACAATTTGGAAAATATTTCTTGAACTTTTTGGATTTGCATATTCTAGTTTTCTTTGTATGCATTCAGTCCATTTTAATTCTGCTAGAACAAAGAATTACAGAGAATAATTTTGTATTGGTGTTGTGAGAAAAAATGCAGTCTTTTATCACTTCTTATGGATTTTTATCATGTAATGTTTCCAGTTTTTTGAATGAGAGAAACATTGAATAGGAGCACAGGATATTTCATTTGTATTAGAGTCATCATATTGAAACCTCTAACATATTCCCTCTTATTTTGTCTTTAAATTAAATGGACCTAATCCTTTTTATCTTTTCACATAGAAAATTCTTCATTCCTCTATTTATTTTAATTATTTTTTATCTGAATCCCCTCTGTTGCTGTATTATCTCCTCTAAAAGCACTGACCAAAACTGAACACAGTGTCCCTGTTGGCAGTGCATTATTCATGTACCTATCACATTATACTGTTTATAATGTTTTCCACTCTGTCTTACGCCTCATAATACACAATTTGTCATTTTTTTCCCCACAGATTCCACACTCTACAGAAGCTTTCCTGCAGAGCTGTTGTCAGGAGTGAACCAACCCTTTTCCAGAATGTAGCAGTTTAAAGTCAATAAAGTGTCTGTGACTTTCCAAATTCTTCCTAGTAATTGTTATTTCTTCTCACTTATCAGCATGTACTGGGCTGCCATTCACCTGGCCTTGTTAGGGTTGTCACCATGTGTAAAATTTCTTCAATTTTAGCCAATAATGTGTTCAGTTCTGGGTCCTTCACAACAAGAAAGATGTTGAGGCTCTGGAGTGTGTAAAGAGAAGGGCAACAGAGCTGGGGAAGGGGATGGAGCACAAATCTCATGATCAGCTCCTGAGGGAGCTGGGGGTGTTTATCCTGGAGATAAAGAGGCTTGGAGGGGAACCTTGTCTCTCTCTAAAGCTCTCTGACAGGAGATTTTGATCAGGTGGGGATCAGTATCTTCTCCCAAGTAGAAAATTGTAGGACAAGAGAGGAAAGTCTCCCTCAAGGGGATGTTTAGACTGGATATTAGGAAAAATGTCTTCACAGAAACAGCTGTCAAGCATTGAAACCAGCTGCCCAGGGAAGTGGTGGAATTAGCAACCCTGGAGGTATTTAAAAGACCAATAATTTGTCTTCTATATATCAATTATTATGTATTAAGGTGTAGATGTGGCTTTGAGGGACATGGTTTAGTGGTGGATCTGGCAGTGCTGGGTTAACAGTTGCACTTGATCATCTCCAACACCTTTTCCAACTCAAAGGACTCTGTGATTCTCTGCATGTGTGCGTTCTGCAGCTGCTCTCACATAAACACACATCCCTTTCTCAGGTTCATTCCCATCAGCAGCTCTGCTAGAAGACACCCCAGCTCAGTTTGTGCCGGACCATCTGGGTTCTTTGTTGTTGCTCTGCATCTCAGGCCTCTGTTTGTGCTCCAGTTGTCAGTGCAGAGCTGGCACTGGGGCTGGTGCACACACATCTGAGCTGGCTGGCCCAGGTGGAGCTGGCAGCAGTGTGGGAGGCTGAGAGCTCTCCCTGAGGGAGCTGTGATGATCTCTGTGCTGATACACCTACCCTTCTGCAGCATGGGAGCTACATCAGCAAAAAATGACTCACAGAAAGCACCTCAGCCTCCAGCTGCACCTCTGAGAGCAACTTGTGCATGGCCTTCATATTTCAGCCATGAGGAGGGTTCCTCCAGCATCCTGGGCTCCCATGTGTTGGATAGTCTTTCTGGGAAAATACCTCACGTCATCAGAGGCTTTTGGATAGTTATAGTGCATATCCACTGAGGTAATTCCACTGATTCTAGATTCCTTTAGGCCTCCATCTAGCAAAACTCATAATCCTTTGCTTAATATTAAGCTACCACCAGTGGGATTTTTCCCACGCTCACATGTAAATGTGTGCTCCTATGTTGAACTCAGTGACATCTTTCCATTTGAGTACCTGTCTGAAGAAACAAGCTGTTTTATGGGATACAATCTTTACAGTGTAATTTCTAAGTTCATTTCTGTAGCCTGCAAGCAGGTTCTGTGGTGCTGTGCTAGAAAGGCCGCTCACTGATAGCAAGAAGTGTTGGCTGCACTACCTTTCTAAACTCAAGCCAAAAGAGCATTCAGATTAAGCAATAATTTAAGCAACATCATGAGGAATGGGGAGAGCACATGGCCAGTTAGTCACCAGAGGTACAGACGCACGCAGAGAGTAAATCCCCAATCTGTTATAATAATGCACTTAGTTACTGGAAATGCAATATGAGCCTACTTTCATGAGCAAGGATGAAAGAACTTGTTTAACCTTTGTACAGCTTTTTCCACCCACACACACCAGTGACATCAGATGCTTCGTATAGGTAAAAAACAAGTCAGCATTCGGGAGACTCCCGAACACCAGACAGAGATAACCCCTTTACCTCCAAGTTTGTGCATTTAACATGCCTGTGGTGGGTCACTTGAAACTTCTTGCTACTTATTCCTGGATCCTAATGACTCTGACAGAAAACCCTTCAGCCCTGTGCATAAAGCACTGGATGTGAAGCACTTACTGGAAGGTATTTTATGTTTTGCATGCAGGATAAAGTAGGGCTTTTGCATTTAAATTGGGGGACATTTTACTTTTCAATGCCCTGCAGATGGAATCATTGGCACTGAAGAGGGATTTTCACAAGGCCAGCCATTAGCTGGCCTTTAAGTAAGAGCATAAAGCCTGGGAATGGAAGTTTGAGTGAGTGCCACTGAGCCAGCTGACCAGGGCATGGGCTGGAAGGTCAGGCTCTGTGCAGCACCTGGGGGGATTTCAGTCCAGTGTCACCTAAAAAGTCCTGCAGGGTTTCTGAAGTTCAAGATTTCCTGAGCAACTCCATGTTAGCCTTTGTGTTACTTTCAAATCAGATTGGGGCTTAGCTCCTGGGTGTACCAACATGTGACAAGAAAGGATTTGGTTTTAATTGATGGTTTTGATTTTTGTGAACAAATTGATTCCTCTTTTTTCCATCCTGCTCTCCTACCACCTCTCAAAAATGCTTGATAAATAAACTTTGAAGTCCTGAGAAGTAGCATGTGTTGGTGGAGGGAGAAGGTGGGGGTGGCAGAGGTGGTGGAAGGAGCTCAGTTTGTCAACACAACAGCCAGGAAACAAGTTATTTAAAAGGCTTGTGGTGGAGAGGGGGCCGGCCCACACGTTTTTAAAAAAGGGCTTCACTAATCAGATGGTAGAGCTAATTCTGGTATTTGTAAGCACATTTCCCTCTGTCCTGGTGGACAGAGGAAGAGTTAAAGGGGATCACAATTCAGGACATGACAAGTCCATCTCTACAGCCAGGTGCTGCCCCGTGCAGCAGCCCAGCCTTCTCTGGACAGCAGTGGTGCTCCTGACAAGGAGGCAAAGCATGAATGGAGGTACCTGGGAACTGATGCTTTCCTGGAATTCAAAAAAATCCTTTATTTGAATCATGGCTCAGATAATGTTCAGCCTAAATTCTGAACACATTCTTAGCCACAGAATGTCTCATTTCCAGCAGGGTTTCATGACTCTATCAAAGAGGAAGTTGACTCTGAGGCACGTATGACCACGAGACTATACTTGGCTGGACTGACATCAAAAGAAGTGAATTTTTGACACACAAAGATTTTTAAATCCACTGATTCAGTACAGCCACATTTAGATTAATTTTTTTTCTGTGCAGAGCATATAGTGAGCTATTCTTGTGGGTTGAAGTCCCATGATGGAGGCATGACACAGACCTGACACTGCTGCTACATTCCTCAGTTCAACAGCCATGTGAAAGATGTATCCTCCTCAGCTAAAAAAGGTCCAAAAAATAGCTTTATCTCGAGAGGGACAGTCTGCATTTTAATGCTCAGCCAGGCAAACTCAAATCACATGTGTATGTCTTTATATATATATATATATGTACCTGCATATATATAGGCATAGATATACATACATGTATATAAAAGCAGTATTGCAGTATTAAATACAGTTTTATTTTAATTTCACTTTCTCATAGTAAAAAACTAAATCACAGAAGTCCATCCCCTTTTTTTCCTTAAAGGGCAGTAAAAGACATAAACATGTGACATAGCAGACATGCAAGTGTTTGTACTTTATTTTTGTAATTCGAAAAGTATATTTTATAATAATAATAATAATAATAATAATAATAATAATAATAATAATAGTAGTAGTAGTAGTAGATAAAAAGCCATGCTCAAGTCTTCCTTGTTAAAGAAAAGGAAAGGAGAAGCTGCAGCAGATATTGCAGTAGAAATGAACCATTTAGTGTTTAGAAAACTAAACTCACTTCAGGGCATGCCCTGTGCTTCGTCCTCTGGCTGTGATCCCACTGGGATCCTGCAGAGCTCTGGAAGTGCAGCAGTCAGAGCTCCAGCTGGGGATGTGCCACCACCATCAGGAGCCTCACAGGTGGCGTGGAGGGAAATCTCTGGGTGAAATTCTGGCCCCGTTGACGTTGGCAGGTGTTATGCAACTGGATGCAATGGAAACAGAATTTAATCCTCCTTATCCAGAAGAGAAGTGGGGAACCAAAACTATTACTCAGGTACAAAACTGCAGGAGTTTTATACTTTTGGGTATCAGGGGATGTGGTCTTGGTCTGGAAGGTCACAGGAAAGGGAGTAATAGAAGAAAATTCAGTGGCAATTTCACTGTTTTCCTGGTGTTCCAGAGAGGTAGGAAATTAGGATCAGTTATAATTTAAAAGTACCTTGCTGGTACAAGATTTACCAGAACTTTCCCACATCTGATATTGAGAATATGTGTTGGACAACTTTTACTCTCCTTAAAAAAAAACAAAAGACATCCAAGGGCAAACTTGGAAAGCTACATTTTGAAAAGAAAGTTTTAAAAGAAACAAATATCTGGAAAAGATCTTTCAGAGGACACTTTGGTACCCTAAAATTCAGGACACTCTGTGCCCTTCCAATATTGCATAAAAATGATGGAATTTGCTGTACCTCAACATCATCATGAAGGGTGTTCCTTCCCAGCCACCAGAACATGACCCTGGAAGGACACCAAAAGGAGCATTTACTTAAAAATTATAATGCTTATTTTGCCTGCAAAGTCCTACAAATAGGGGAAGACTAAACAGAATTCCTGTTTTTATATATATATATATGAAAACAGATATTTTAGCAATCTGTGTCACTTCTCAGACCAGTGAGAACAGAAATGTATTTAAGGATGCATAAAAAATATATATTTCCATTTAAGTAATAAAAATGGACAATATAAACTTCCATTTCAGTCTTTGGTTTTATTTTTAGTCTAATATTTATATTCCTGCTCAGATACAAAGCATCAGCAAAAGCTGCCCTGGCCCTACAAAATACAAAAATTGTTTATAGTAATTTGCAAAGGTGTCTGAGCCCAGCATTCCTCACTGCACAGTTTGCTGAACATAACCTAGTGCTGCTCTTCCCAGAGGATCATAAATAATGTTTTCACTGGAAGTACAGGAGGCTTCTTGACTTTAAGACTCCCCCACATTCATATCAGGCTAATCTCTGTTCTATATTCTTGTGTTACTTAAAATAAGTGAAAGCAAGCAACATCCGAGTTCCCAGCTATGATTTCTGGCTGATATTTTTCCCAGGAATAAATTCAGGCAGTCAAATCCCAGCACTCCCCTCCAGTTCAATTTGAAAAAAATATAATTTTATGCTCTCAGTGTTGGATTGCAGTTTCTTGGGATTTTACCTATGTTTTGAACCATGATCAACAAATGATAAATTGATCTCATCTGCAGATACTATCAGTCTAACATGTTATAATAACTTTGGCTAATTATTTAAATTGATTGCAAACAATTCTGATGAGACTTTTTTTATATGAATTTATTTTTAAATGATACATAATTATCTTAAATTGGGACAAGTGTTTAAACTGGCAAGCAAACTAATTGAGACAAATGCCTCAAAGCCATGATCTCTTGTCTAGGAGAGGAAATGCTAAAGTAAAACTGACAGTGGATGAAACTGTAGGATTTGTAGAACTTATTTCTACACAGAGTTTGTAATATCTTAATGTCAAATTAGTCAATCCATTTCAACCAAGTATGTTCTTTCCAGGCTGAGTATGGATCCAAACCAGAAATCTGTGTATCTGAAATGTTTGCTTTAAAAATTCTGATTCTCTATGCATTTTATGGACTTTGGGTAGGAGCAGATCAAAAATTCCATGGAGAGCAGTTCCAGCACCAGCGATCCACAGCTGAAGCTGTGTGCTAGCCTTGATCAGGCTGTGTTGCAAGTATTGTGAAACTGCAATATTTGTTTGAAAAGGCACAGATCCTGAGGCTCAAAAGCCTCAGCCACTTTTCTTTTTTTTTTTTGGATTAACAAATTATTTCTAGCACTGAAGCACTAACTTTTTTTTTTTCTGTATAAAACATGGGCTTGACTTATTAATGGAAAATTATAATTAGACTCAGTTTTGTATTTTCTCCTTTAGGTATTTGTAGGGCAGAGATGGCATTTAATCAGGGAAGAAAGAATGAAAAAACAGAGTTTTTCATCCTTAACCTACCAAGCAGTGGTGCTGCCCTGCAGAAATCTCTCACGTCTCCCATGTACCAGGCAACAGCAAATGAGCCCATGCTCTTCCTGCTCAGATGACCAGCTGGGTAACAGTTAATCCTGACATTTTAAATAGAACTGACAATTCAACAATAGTTGCTACAGCTGTGAGAGAGTTCATTACGCCGAGGGACTGCATCTACAATGCACAATGGAAGTGAATCTGGGGAGGATTTGAATAAAAAGGAGCTGAGCTGTTTGGAGGGGAAATGTGGAAGATTAAATGGAGTCAGGAGCATGAAGGCTGCCTTTGTGTAAATATGAACATAGGAAAAGAGGTTGTGGATGGAACTGAATTTCACCAGGGAGGTGGACTCCTCATGCACAGCCTCAGTGGGCTGAGCTGCCCTATCAGTCCTGGATTTTGGCAAAGCAAAGCGTGCCACAGCGTGAGGAAGCTTCAGGCAGAGCTATGGCACAGAGGAGCAGCACAGGAGGCCAAATAAACAAAGAGACTATTGGACACCTAGACACAGCACATTCTTTTTCCTTCATTTAATGGATCCTGGAAGAGAAACTCTGTTCAGGATGATTTGTCAAGGCAGATTTTAACTGTGCTGTATTGGCATCTGCAGAAAGCCTTTGCCTAGATGTTGGTTGACAACTAATATTAAAGAAAGGTGGGCAGAGAGTAATGGGCTGCAGGACACAGACTAAAAAACATAGTTCAAAACTACATAAAAATCTGTATTAGGCTGTTGGGTGAGCTGTGCAGCACCATGGTGTTCCATGACCCAGCCTAAGCAGAGATACATGAAACAAACCTGCGTGTAGAGTCCTTAGAAGGCAAAGAGCACATTAAACCACATCAAGGCCCCTGTGAGTTACTTCTCAAATGTTAACAGGCAGCTTGCTTAAAGAGCAGTGGCAATGATAAGAGACAGAGAATGTAACTGGCTAAAAATAATTTTACTGCCAGAATGGTCTTTTGAACTGCTTACTGTAGCTTCCCGGAAAGTTATTTGCAATTTCAGGCTGTGTTTAGCAAAGTTTCATTCAAAACAAGAAGAAAAAAGGCAGCTATAATCCTATGTGTCTGCTAAGAAAATAGTACTAGCTGACAAGAGGAAAATATGACTTGGCCAGCAGTGTTACCAGCTTTTGATCTTTTGGAAAAACTTAGACTGGATGAAAAGAGAGGGAAGGTGTGAAAGGTGTCTGGTGGTGTGCTGCTGAAGGGGCAAGAGATGAGTGGGTTGTGGTAGTTGTTTTTAAATTTTATTAATAAAATACTTGCAAAAAGGACTCATGTTGGATATACCCTTCCTGAGCTAAAAGGAAGAAGAAGACAAGTCATTATTACCACCTGCAGCCTATCAGCTCCCATCAGGGCTGTTGGGATAAGAGGGATCCGGGGCTGTAGCCCCAGGTGAGATGCTGAGGATGAGACCCTTGGAAGCATCACAGTGGCCTGGCTTCAAAACTGGTGGTGAAGCACCAGCCCTGGAATTGTTTCCCCCATCTGGCATGGGGTTTGCTTCCCAAAAGCAGCAAAAAAATCATAGAATGATGTGGATTGGAAGGGACCTTAAAGATGCTCGAGTTCCAGCCTCCCTGCCATGGGCAGAGATTGAGTGGCCATGGTGCCCTCTGGCTCCTGAGAAATAATCTAGGAACAGTTTTCTCAGGAATAATCTGAGAAATAATTTTGGATCAGCCAGAACTATGCTTTAATTAGGCACAGCAGTATTGTTTGAAAAACCTGGCAACACACTGGCCATGGCTGGTATTAAGAGAACCCAAAAAATTATGAGAGAGGCATTCATATATGGCTTTTTTTTCATTGTTCTTTATGCAAACCAGTGCCTTCAGAGAGTAGCTGTACTGTTTGTTTATTATTGTTATTAGCTTTTATTAGATTCAATGCAACTTACCTCAGAATCGCTCTGTGTTTCAGTTCCTGTTTTGACACCATTATTTGTACTGAGGAAAATTTCAATATATTGTAGAAATTATTATAAAGTAAATTATTATAAGATAAATTATTAAAATTTCTTATATAATATTTTAATAAATAATGACCAATTGTTGAAAACATATTAAATGTAGATACTTCTGCAGCTGGCTTAGGGGAGAGTAAGCAATTCGTACAGCTATGAAATGTTTATATTAGTGGTATCTATAGGAAAATAGAGGATTTTTTTAATACAAACTAAGCAATACCTTGATTCAGACACAGTTTTGAGGTGAAAATCTGTGGCAGTTCATTGATATTGCATCTATCCACCACGATAGCTAAAACAATTCCCTTTTATAAATGTAAAAATGCTGTAGAGTTGAATGATATTTGTTTGCTGTGCAATTAAATTGTTAAGGTCGACATTTCAATTACCATCATTAGCCCTTAGCCCAACACCCCACTGAGAGGGATGGAATCAGTTTACAACCACACAGAGAGCCCTGGCTTCGGGCTCTCTGAAGAGCTGGCCGTGATTCCCTGTGCTGCTCTGCTGTTCACACAACGTCTGGAAGGTTGCTTCCATCCCCAAACAGGCTGGAAATGATGGTTTAGTTCCCACTTTTTCCCACTGCAAGCCAATTTCAATAATTTCAGGTGCTGAGAGCTGTGATGACTGCTCGCATTCACTGCATTTCTTCAAGTGAGACCCATGTCCTCCTGCTGTCAACTTCTGCCCCACTCTCTCTGGGAGCTTTCTCACCCTTCCTCTCCTGTACTCTCTGTTCCTAAAATTGCTTTGCCTCCACATCTTGTTGCTTATGTGCCACAGCAGAGCCCTGTCCTGCTTCAGAGCCCTGTGAGGCAGCTGGTGTGGCGCAGGACATGCTTCATCTGCCCAGGGGAGTGGGGGTGTGACAGACACAGCCAGGAATTTTTGTCTCTTTTTTTGCCCTAAGCCACTGCCTCTCCCCTGTTCCATGCTGGCATTTCCATGCCCATGTCCCCTGGTGGAGCAGAACACCGGTGACAAGGATGATACTGAAGGTGGGGAGAACAGCCAGCTGAGAAAGGGGAAGGTGGCACATTCAAAGCAGAGCTGGCAGTTTGTAAAGCTGACAGCAGCAGTGCCAATGCCCAGACAGATTACCCAATACACCTCAAAGGTTTCGTCAGGAAAAGGCAAGAAACTCTGGTTTCAAAAATGGAAAATTTGGAGTAGTTCTGTCCTGTATGGGGAGATGGTTCAACCTCAAAACCAGATTTTTGTAGGGTACCTCACATTTGTGCATCGACTCTGAAGTTACTCCCTGACTCACATCCAGTCTAAATGCTCCTCCCAGTCATGCAGGTGTCATCCTCACAGAGCCAGAGGGTGGGTGGATGCACTGAAATCTCCTTGAGCCTGCGGGCAGAGCTGTACAGGGGCCTCAGGGGGGCTGCAAACCCTCTTCATTCAGGATGTCTGACACTCTTCCTCTTCTTCCCCTGTAGCTTTTCTATTCCCCTTCTGCAGAGGTGGGATGAGAATAGGCTGCCTACACTTTGTGTGCATTTTACAGTGCTGAACTGGGACTTGTGGGAGATTTCACCACATTATCATTGCAGACAGCTCTTTATTTTTGTCAGGTCAATAATCCAGATTGTGGGGTGAAGAGATGCCCAGCATGAACCCCTGGGGTTCTAGCTGGCCTCCTCACTCCAGCTCAGAGCTGACCATGGATGCACACTGTGCTTCCAACTCCTGCATAACCCCAGCCCCTGATCCCAGGGAAGGGGGAATTGATTGTAGCTCAGAATTACACTACAAGCACTGCATTGGCAGGCCTGCTGGTGTGGAGTATCAAATTAAAAGTGACAATAACTTCCTTTTTCCTTCTCCCTTTATGAGCATTTTTCTCATTTTTAAGTCTGGCAAAACTGATGCAGAGAAAAGGTGACTTATACATTGTCACTCATCCAGCAAGTATCAGTCAAAATACAGACTAAGTTGCCTGAATCCCTTTATAAGCAGCTTTTGTCTCATCTTTTGGCCTTAGCATCATTTCACAACCCAAGGACTTTTAAGTGTATACTGTCTTCAGCAATGCATGACAGTGACTGCATGACATTTCCCAGACTCCTGAAAACTTAATGCAGGAATCTAGTAGTGATTCTGATGTGCTTTTATGTGCACATCAAATCAAACCTCACCTAAGTACACAGACACATTACAGTGTCAGCTTTATCCCCATCATAACTCTGTTGGCTTTAATGGAGCGGCACCAGAAACAAGGTTTGGCTGTGAAATGTTAAAGTAAGTTTCAAGAACAGGCTTTTCAGCCCATATGCAACTATTTTCCACAGTGGCAAGAGTACATTATCCAGCCAGTGAATGAAGTAGAAACACTGACAGTTTGTGTGATGTTGAAGAAAGTAGTTTTTTCTCCATGTGTTGAAGGAAAATGAACTGGCCGTGTTTAGTATGTGGCCAAGCATGTGTGATGAGTAACACATAAAATGACTCAAGAAAAAAAACCAGGACATTTTCACCACTGCTGGGAGCCATTCTTTCAAAGCAGAATTCACACTAAATCCAGGTGGTGGGATTTTTTTGGTTTGGCTTTTAAAAAAATTTAAATCCATCTCAGGTTTATCAAAACATGGTAGAAAAAAATCCTGTCCACAGCATTTTTCCCTGTGGGGAAGGTCATGGTGGCAGAAATTTCACAAGGACAACTGGCATCATCCTGTCCACAGCATTTTTCCCTGTGGTAGAGGTCATGATAGCAGAAGTTTCACAAGGACAACTGGCACCAGCAGATTTCCACCTTTCAATGGATTTGGGGCCAAAATAGTAATTGATTTTTCACTTTCTGCTGGCGACTGTAAATAGTCATAGTGCCTTTTTTTTTTTTTTTTTGCAAGCTTTTTTCACTAGTATGGCACTAATCACCTACAACAAAATGACTTCTGATCAAATTATAATTTCTTCATCTTATCATTAAATGTAATAGTTTATATTAGGCACATTCAATAAAATTTGAACTCAGATAAGCTATCTTCAATGAAATATTAAATAAATGACAAAGAAGATTGGAGGATTTCTTGAGTACTAGTATGAGTAGTAAAATAATAGAAAATTGGTAAATGAGAATTCATTTTCTCTATTTAAATGCCTAAAGAGAAAAAGGTAAACAAAAATATATTTGACAGTGAGTATGTCCAGTGGGAACATTTCCTTGTATTTTACTTTGTAGTGGCTAAACATTAAGTCGAGCCTTTAACTTGAATTTAATGTATTAAAGCAATAACAATCAAGGCACAAGGCATTTCCTGAGAATTAATGACTGACTGGGAGGGTTGATGGGCCAAAGTGAAGCTGAGGGCCATTAACCTCAGCTAGTCATTAATTTCCCTGAAAATTCCCTGTGCTGAAGTTGTTAGTGCTTTTCATAATCTTCTTCTCTCTTAAGTGTAAATATAAACATTTTCCTTCATGTCCAAGAATTTTTTTGAAAATAATCCATAGGCTGGAGCTACTGGCAGCAATGTGGCTCCAGATGTCCCTTCCAACCCCAACCACGCTGTGACTCCAGGAAAATGGAGAGTTTTGATCACAGAAAAGATTCTCTTAGGAAATCCTTATGGAAAAAATGTCCAATCTCCAACACCTTCTAAAGGGCCTGCACGACAACAGACTCATGAAACCAGATCCTAAGAGATCTCATGGAGTGTAAACCCACAAAGGGCAGTTGTGATCCTTTATTCTGATGACCCTGTGTTCCTATGTGCATGCACCTTACCAGGCCATCTTTGTGCATTATTAGTGGTTATTAATGAAGTTCATTGCAGTAATATCCCAGGGTCCTTGGGGAATGGCTTCCTCTTGTGTCGAGGGAACAGAACAGACCTCCAGACATTCCTGTGGCATCCACAATCTCACTTCTCCTACTCTGCTTGGAACAACAAATAGATGTTCCACAGCAACTCTGAGGAGCAGAAATGGTGATGGCATTCTTTATCTGGCTTTCATTTTTTGCCTTTGAAGTTATTGATTTTACCTTTATAAAAATTAAGCTCTGGAGAGGGACAGAGCCTGAAGATTTTATTTTTAAGACTTGCAATTTGCAAGAGCAATTGCAAGTTTTTGCTCTTCCTCTTTGGGTTTTGTTTTTTTTTTCCTTCTTCTTTTCTTTCTAGGGTTTTTTTAGTTGTGTTTTGTTTGGGGTTTTTTTTGTAGGGGCTTTTTTGAGTTTTTTGTTTGGGTTTTTTGCTGTGGTGGTTTTTGTTGTTGTTGTTGTTGTTGTTGTTTGTCTTTTTTTTTTTCTTTTGGTGTGTGGATTAATTTTCTTATTTGATGAAGAGGTTATTAGTCAGTACCTTCTAACTTAGTGAACCTGCTTTCAGGAGTCATTAATTCATCTTACAATTGGCAATAAAATGTCTCATACTGCAGCCTGCTTAAAAATCAGTCATTGCTATCAAAAAATGAAAACTCAGCATGTGGAAGTGTTGAAAAAAGATGCTGAACCACACGTAGAGAATTTTATTCATCCTGATATTTTTGTGCAAATCTGAAGTAATTGGGACATGTGAGCCCATGATTAAATGTAGGTAGGAAAGTAACTCCCACCCTGTATTAGACATAGTGATGAAATTACTCACTACACATGAGGAATAACCTCTGTATTAATAAGATTTGAGATACACCCCTTCAGCATGGAAAAGTAAAGAAAAAAATTCATGATTGGGAATGGGCCACTCCTCTTCAATCTGAAGTCCAGCTTCTGTTTAGGTAGCATTGCTGCACAAGTTTCTACAGCTCTGTCGATTTTCTTCATGGATGCAGCTCTCAAAGTAGGCAGAGAAATGAAATACAGCCCTGGCTCGACCTGATCAGAAGCAAAATAGGAGATATCACCTCCCTCTCTGCCCTGTCCTGACTGTGATAAGATAAAGGAAGTCTAAAGAGGATCCTAAACCAAAAGTACTTCATTCAGCAGACGCTGGGGAAACTGTGACCCAAGTCACAATCCGAACTTCATGGCTGATGCTTCCTTCTTGAACAGACTACATTGACACTTAAAACTCACTAAATGAGGTTGCATTGACAGAGGGGAAAACACAATTCAATATATACTGTGTTGCCTCAAACAGTGGCAAATTATCCAGTAGGAAACTATAGAAAGCTGTATGAGTCCCTTTTCTTTTTGGCAAAACACCATATATTTGACAAAACTGTTTCCACTGACTGAAACAATGGCTGGTGAGGAGGCTGTATTTTATCATTTGAAATGCCACCCCAGCTGTAAGAGTTCTATTAGATTGTCTGGCTCAATGTTTTATATTTATTCTTATCATTTAGGAGCATCAGATACTCATATCTTGGAAGGTGTCTCTTCAATAAATGTTTAGTTCTCACACAAAAAGTGATAACACTGCCCTGGAGTTAACTCAATTTCACAACCTGTGAGTTCAGAGCATTATCATGGAAGGATCTGGGAGTTTATTTACATCAAACTGGCCCGTAATTAAGCTTGGCACTTGCATATGTAAAATTTGTGATTTCTCTAGTTCTTTCTCTCCGAGATGTTCTACAATTCTTCCCTAGGCAGTTGGTCATCTGATTTTCCTATTGATTGCTGTTACAAACGCCTCACTTTATAAATGTATATATTGCATGGGCAGTTAGAGCCCTTAGAAATAAATTTTAAGAATATATTCTAAAGAGATCCAAACTACTGGAAGATGAATAGTCCACATGTTGCAGTGTTACAAGCCAAAATGACTGCAGGGAGCAGAAAAAGGGGCCCTGGAACTTTTCCTCCTGTGGAGTGGTGGATTGGTTGAAGAAGTGTAACCAGGCAGAAAGAGATGTTTGCAGAGAATTGCAGTGACTCATTAGCATGGCAGCTATTTGGTTAACCAATTAAGAAATTATATTGATTTACACAGCAGTTTTTAGACATCAGTCTAAAGTCAGTTTTATTGCAAATGCTTTTAATAACCAGTGGTGTCTCTAAATGGGTTTGGTCCAGGGAAATGGTTGCATTAGAAAACAGATTAATAAATGGCATCAATGGTTGATGTGGACAAAAAAGGATATATCTCCCAGGGTGTTATGTGGTCATGGACATCTAATTTGTAGACTCATATAAACTACGATCTGTTTAAAAGTAGATAAAAAATTATAATGATTTCCCAGTCTGTTGGAACTGAGGTCTTTTATTTCAGATGAAAAATACCATTTTTTTAAAACCTGTATTGGAATCTAAATGTAAACTGTATTGCTTTTTGGCTTCTCCTTGAAGAGAGTTTCAGCAAACCCATGTATTTTTCTGGGGGGAAAAAAAGTGACTTGAGATCTACTGAAAGACACTTGGAAAAGAACATGGGAAGGGGTTGAGCAGACCTATGGTGAAGGCCATTCTAAGAAATAAGACTGATACTACTACATGTGTTCAGTTTACAAGCAGCACTGATCATGAACCTGATACACAGATGGCAAGGGAAATACTTTAAAGCACAGTAGATGAAGTAGGAGAGTTTTACTAAATGATTGTGTTTGCTTGGTATTGACACTCAAGCCTTACTGTGCTCGTGCTAGATGGTTTGCTGGCATGATCAGATTCATTGAGTAGAGACCAGAAATAGCTGGTAATGACAAAACTGATGTGAAGACAAATCTCATTTTCTTGCCTTGATGATTGGAGATTTTGTAACTCTGAAAAAACGAGTTTGGAATGATTGTAACACCATCAAATTGAACATGCCTCTTTCCTTAAAATGTTGTCCATTTTTTTTTAACATTTTATGACTGAACATAACTCTCAGCTATTCTTTTCCAAAGAAGGAGAAAAAGGCTCTTGATGGTTCTATTAATAGAAGGATGATAATTTAACCTGGGAGGAGAGATGTAACGTGAGGAAATTGGTTGTTGTTATAGGCAACTGTTATGCATTCCCAACGACTTCAGATAAAGCAGCTCTTCGAGGGAGAACTTGTTCCAGGGGAGCTGATCAGCTGCCTCCTGGGTTTTCTGTCTTGCCTGGAGACAGAGCCTCTGTAGTTTAATTTGCTTAGATGAGGGATCATATGCAGGATTGTAACATTTCCTTACCCTTGCAGAGGTCTGGCCACACTTCTCCCACTACCACCATGAGCAGTTCCTTCCCACTGCCAGCTCATTTCCTTTGCTCTTCTGAATCCCATGTCAAAGATTTTAAACACCTCTCCAATTCTGAAGTTCTCTGGTGTAAATTTCAGTGCTCACTGGCTAATGAATGTCTCTAAGTAGATGTTAAAACTCAATTAATAGTTTTAACTAGAACTGCATTTTTACTCCATAGCTCTGCCCATTTTTCTTTTGTCTCTGATGTCCATTGGGGAATGTTGCAGAGTTTTGACAGAGGTTGAAGATACAAAAATACCGTCATTGCATCGTGTTGATGTTCAGTGTACATAGCAAATTGAGGCAAGAGGACTCCTTGAAATTAGGATAACTTTCCAGATGCTTGCACTCCATTTTGCACAGTTCATAAGGGCTGTTTAACACAGATTTCTCATTAGCACAATATTCTTGCATGTTAATGTTTTATAGGGCATTTTTTTTTGCAGCTATTATGGGCAATAAATCGTTTCCCTATAAGAAAATTCTTTCGTGATAAATGTGCTTACGAAACGGTTTTAACTCCTTACTGCTTCTCAGAAACATCATGTGCTATCCTAACTCTATCTTTGATTGTTTGCATTCATCTGTGAACATCAAAGAGCTCACACTGTTATTCTTCCTCAACCAGCTGTTGGCTTTATTATGCCAAATTCTGGTTTCCGTAGACTGAAGTCATTCTTTTGATTATAAATGGATTAAAATTTGCTTTGTCACCTCCCTGACTCTTAGAAGGGATTTTGCATGTAGAGAAAAAACCCATAATTTTCTCAGAAGCAGTTTCTACAAACTGCCTTGACGCAGGTGAAAGATCCTTGTGCCCACCATTCAGATTTCCCTAGACAATAAACAAGGGTGCAGTCCAGGCAGGAGAGTGGAGAAAGCAGCACTTAAGATGATGACCTACATGTTCTCAGAGCTGTAAGCACACCTGGGTAGCAACTGAAACAAGGAGCTAGACCAGAAAAACACTGGAGTAGAGGAGCTTTTATCTGATCTGGTCTCAGATGGACAGGGCAGGACATGGTGTGGCAGATCAGACCTGCAGACACAGGATGGTGCTTAATAAGTTCTGGTGGAAGCAAAGTGAGAGATGATTTACCAGCACAGCAAATTAATGGATGGTGCATTGAGATGTATCAGTAGGAGTACTGAGTCACAGCTCATCATCTGGAAAACTGGAAAACGGGAAATTTTCAGTACTACAGCAACCCATTAGTTTGGGAATGAGGGGACAGTGATAAGTAATGCTTTCTGGAGCATATTATAAGAGAATTGAGTTTTATCTTCTGGGTGTTTCCATCCTATAAGTTTTCCTGTCAGATTTGGGAGAACAATATTTCACTTGGCTTTCAGTTTGTCTCTGAATCATTGTTACAATGGAATTTATTCTTCCAAGACTGAATTGCTGAAGAAAAAAAGGCAGAGCTGTTTGGGAGGTGGGTGTTATAGAGGAGAGGAGGTGAAAAAAGGGTCTGTGCATGACTGATCTAATTTTCTTTATCTCACACACTCAAGGCAAGTATGATAGTGTCTGATTAATAGTCATTATTAAGTGACCAAATGCTTATTTTCTGGGATTGAAAATCAGAATCAAGAGAGCATTTCTCCTGTGATGGGCTAGATTTAACAGCAGTGTTGTGTAAGATCTGAAAGGAGAAATGATTTTTTTTGCAGAGGGAACAGTGTGCACTGGCCATGCTTCAGTGAAAAAGACAAGAAGTTTCTGCTAGCATTTAATACATTTGTAACAGAAAGACACCTGTAGACAAAACATTATGTTTATGAAGGGCTTAGTGGAAAATTAATTCTTCTACACTGGTGTCATGTCAATGGGGTTTCTGTTGCTGAGGTACTGTTTGAAGACACACAGTCCTTGAAGTCATGGGCAGACCTTACTGTAGGTAACTGTGGAATTTCCGTATGATATTCACCAGTTGGTGACTCTTGGCATATTGATGGTTACATTTAATCAAAATTTAAGCGAGGAGGTAAAACTGAAAAACCTAAAAATTTTGTCTCATGTACCATAAACTCAAATAGAAAGAGGATAAACATACAATCTGGAGATAAAATATTATTCATTACT
>JACBWW010000007.1:37431633-37619448 GCA_020086605.1 Lanius collurio | reverse complement strand
CGGGGGCGGGCCGGCCGTGGGCAGGCGGCGGCGCGGATGCCGAACCCCCCGCACAGCGGCGGCGGCGGCGGCGGCGGGAGCCCCGGCCCCGCGATAAAAAGGGAAGGGGCCGGAGGTGCGCGCTGCGGGTCCGCCCGGCTGCCGTGCGGCAGAACGTGCCTGGAAGGGACAGAGGCAGGATAAGCCGGCGGAGGAGCGGGAGGCTGTGCCCAGCGATGAGCCGCCTCCCTCGCTCCCGCCCGCCCTCCCGCAGGAATCCCGGGCGGGCGGCGCGGCGGCACCCGGGACGCGCGGCTCCCCTCGGCTCCCCGCGGCGGCGGCAGCACGGAGCGAACGAGCCGCGCTGGCGAGGAGGAGCCGCCGCCTCATCCTGCGGCACCGGCCCGGCCAGCGCAGGTGGGTGGGCAGCGCCCGCTCCCCGCCGCGGCTGTAGCGGTGATTCCCTGCCCGGGCTCCGTCCCGGCGGAGCCGCCGGTGTGTGGCTGTGCTGGGGGGCGGCTTGGGGGCCGTGAGTGCGAGGGGCTCCGGGGGCTGAGGGATGGCTCGGGGTGCCGCGGCTGCCGGGGGAGGCGGCGGCGGGGGCCGCGGGCAGCGGGGCGGTGCCCGGCGCACCTGAGCGGCCGCAGCCCGGCTGGGATGGTGGCCGGGTCCCGGGGGGCTCTCGGGGCCAGGGCAGCCTCTCCCGTCCGGGAATGGTCGGCGCCTGCGGGAAGGCGAGAGGGTTACCTGCGCTGTGTGTGTGTGCTTCGGGACGTGGGCAGCCTCGCCGGCGCTTGGAAATTTTATTTATTATATCATCTCCGTGTTGCTCTTTTTTTGGTTTTTTGGTTTTTTTTTCTAAGACAACTTGTTCCTGGAAATCGCGTTTGATTTCGGTTTCTGTTGCAGTGCTGGGTTTGTGGCGGCCGTGCCGCTGCCGTAGGGGTGCGGGCGCCCGGAGCCTCCGTGGCGCGGGGACCCGAGTTTGTTTCTGCCCGCTCCTGGCTCCGGAGCGCTTTTGCAGGGAGATGCGCAGTGGGAGCCTTCGGGCGCCCGCTTCCAGCCATGGTATGAGCGGTTCTGAACTGGGAGGAAGGAGAAGGCATGTGCGTGCAAAAGCCAGGTTCCCCCCAGAGCTTGTACTCCGAAACTTCGCTATTCGGTGAAACCCGTGTTCTGAACACCAGGAAGCTTTGGTTTTTCCAGGAAGGCATGAATTTTCTGGTTTGGGGTTTTTTTCTTTTCACATTTTCAGGGGAGGAGTAACGTGAGGGCTCCGGGTACTGTGTGTTTAGGTCTTGTTTTGTTGTAAATGGTTAATTTGGCAGGATCGGTGGCATATTGCTCGAAGTGCAGTAAGCCTGGAATAAATCGAGTGGTTTTCATAGTATAAAAAAAGTTCAGGATCACTGGTAGTTCTGTGAGATGATCTACCAAATACTGGCAATTTTTAATTGTGTACATTTCTTTATAACCTATATCAGGTAACTAATCTGAGCACGGAAATTACATTTCTGTAAAACTGTGTTCGTTTTTCAGATGTAAGAACAAATCAAATTAGGGGGTTTTGTATTTACCAAGTAATTAGGTGCAGATGGTTTTGCATTGCCACTTCAGAAGTCACCTTGCTTTGTCAAGGTTAAGATGTGTCCACTAGGCAACAAGGATAAAATAAAAATCTGCAAAGAGTCTTCAGAGTTTTAAATGCTCTCTTGGTTTAAATTGAGTGAGAATTGTTTGGTGCTTATCTTTCTCTTTCTTCCTCAAATGTATTAGAGAGAAAAATGTAAATAACTTGGTTTTAATATCTAAATGCAGCTTTTGCAAACAGGGATGCTTTAGAATTTTTGTATAGAAAAACAAGTGAGCTGAAACATTGTGCTAATAGGATTTGCAGCATAAAATATGGCTAATTTCTCTCGTATGACTACAGGTGGCAGTGTAGAAGCCAAGAACAAAAACTGGCAGAAATTGTGTTCTGTGTACAAGAATATGAAGAGTGTACTCATGACTAAGCACAGGAACCTGGAAAACCACAGGTATGTGAAGTGATTCATGCTGCTGCCTATGGTGCTCCCAGTATTTACTGTATTCTGATATTCCTGGCTCAATAAGTACTTCTGGGCCAATTATCACTTAATGTGTTCACAGTAAGAGCCTAATCAAAATGTCATGGAAAAATCTATATTTGACTGCTAAAAGGAGCAAAAATACTTTGAAGGCAGTATGCAAGGAGAGGTGGGATTTTCCTACTTTTTATGGTTTGTTGTAGCTATTAAGAATTGGAGCAGTAAGTTGCCTGAAGATTTTTTTTTTTTAATCCCTTTAAATAAATAGAGTTTATATTGATAAACCTAGCAGCAGTTACAGGCCTGAATATCCTTGAAAAGGAGAAACTTTAGATGCAAGAGACGAGTTTGCATGTCTGGATGTTTTGGATGTCTTATCAGTAATGTTTTTTAATGAGCACTGGAAGATTGAAAGTGTGAGGAAAATTGCAGAATTAAGAAGATGTAATTAATAATTACATGTCATTTCTCACAACTGTCCAGTGGAGATATGTATACCTTATTAAGGGTTAAATGTTGTAAAATTAAAAAAAAACAATGCAATGCTGTTTTCAATTAAGAAATAAAAGTAAAAATAAGCAGTATGTAATAAGAGCTCAAGATTGGGTCTCCTGTTTCAAAGCACAGGGAAAAACTGGATTATTTTAATAATTATTTGGTCATTAATTAGCAACATTAGAGTGAGGCAAAGCTTTTCTTGCATGTTTACCTTGGTGTGCACAGCCTGTGGAAATGAGTCCATGGGTCTGCATTCCCAGATTCCTGGGAAGCCATGGAGGATGAGACAAACTCAAAGCTGGGGCTTGAGGATTTTTTAGAACTGATGAGTGGGAAGTCATCCTGGTAAGAAGCGTCAAAGTGGAATTATCACTGCGATCATGGATATATTTATACTCTTCCTTTTATGCACTTCCTTTTCTGGGCTAAGAGAGCAGTTTGTCTAAACCTTTCAGTTGCTCCTGAGAGAATGTGGTACTGCAAATGCCCACAGATGACTAAGTCACTCTGCAGGAACTGACCTTGGCACACTTTCAGTTGTGCCCAGTGGCAAAGGAAGTTGCAGAGAGAATGATTTATTTTGCTGTTAAAATGGACTAAGTCTGTGCACCCCATAGGTTCAACCAACCAGCTGGCACCACTGAGCTGTTACATTATAGTGGCCTGGCATTCTGAGATTATGGAATCCAAGTAAAAAGGATTAATTATTTCTACCCAGTGATTGAAGTACCAAGAAGGAAACCATAGTTCGGGTATGGATTTGTGAGCTCTCAAGCCCTGAAATTGTAAGGTCTCTGTAGTAAACCTGTCTCTGCTGGGGAGTAGTAAGACCCTGATCTCTGGTTTGGGGTTTTGGGTATCATCATAATGCTTTCCATATACTGTGTGCCTTGGATAGAATACCCTGCAAAGCTTTCAAAATTCTTCAATTACAATCGAAAATGTGGTTAAATCTGGATCTTCAGGCTGTTGTGCAGCAGAGAGCTCTTCTAAGCATCTGGCTGTCATGTTTTTCTTGTCACCTGTTACTTCTGATTGAGCATCAGCACTAATTTCCATATAGACCAGTAGTTCTTTATTATTAACTGTTATTGAGCAACAGGGTTAAATGTCCATCAAAAACTTAAATTAGTGTCCCTGATAAAGTCACTTGAACTATTTATGTAGTCCAGGTCAGCATATGCTTATGGCTTTGTTGAACATTGTTGAGTTCATTAGCTTGTGCTAACACATTTAGAAGAGAAAATGAAAATGTAATTTTTCATTGGCACGAAATTTTAATGGGGTCTTCCATTACATCAAGTGCTGAAAATACGAAATAAAAAAAAATGGTAACTAAGCAGTGTGATACTCAAGAGTTCAATTTACAGACACTTCTCTGTGCTAATTATGAAGTATTGACATAAATGAATGAAACCACTTGTTAAAGCGCCTTTTTCAGTGTATGGCAGTTATATGTTCACAAGATGATTCATAACATCCAGCAATTTGTGATGACTTTCCCTGCCATTACAGGAGATTACTAAGTATCTGATGTATTTGCACTACACTGGGTTACTTTAAATTAGATTTGATGGTGGAAAGGGAAGTAGAACCATTTTCTATCAACTGAAAAATCAGGCCTGTTTTGTGAATCAGTTAGTATTGAATTTCTCTGTACTGTATGGCACAATTTATCCCTTACAATAAAATGCAAATGTTTAAGCATCTTGACTATAAATACAGCATTGACAGTATGTGTGTGTGGAAGCTCTCAAGACTTCTTTTGTGTCAAAATCTGTGTACATCAGAGCCAATAAAATGCAGCAGACTTGATGTAATTGAAAGTAGAGCTCATAGTAAGAGATCTAAATTTAGAATTTAAACTTACGAGGTCCCCTTTTGAATCAGCAAAAGGTTATGTAGAATACTCTTTGATTTGGTGAAGGGTGTGTTTGTAAGTGCAGCTCCCCTCAGCAGTGGAGAAGAGGCTGCATCCAAGAAAACAGTTCTGTGCTTCTGTTTTGAACTAAAAATTGTGGCTGGTTATGTGTTCTGTTGTCTTAGGAAAGCAGTACTTAAGGGCTTGCACAATCAGTCCTTCCAGGCTATCATGGAGTGGCTGTGATCTGTTAAATTATAAAGCATGATTGCCCAGCAGTGATAGGAAATGTCTGTTAATGATACCATGATCATTGTGTAATGATAATGTTACACAAGAAAAATTAAACTTTCTCACTCCTCGTTACTTGCATAGAACTGTCTTGAAAATGGTTTTTGGGAACCTGGGGAATGGATTAAAGATGCTGAATGGAAGGCAGAGAAGTTACTAACATTTCACAAAATAAAGAAATACTTTAAACTTTCACAAGCACCAACCAGTCCAGTATTAAAGATGGATTTTTAGAAAACCACTTAGAATAGTTTTAGATTTTTAGAAAACCAGTAGAATACCAATGTCTTCCAGGGGGATGAGAATAGTCTGAATCAAAGTCTCTGGAGGGAGAAACACAAAGTGTAAATTTCAATGGAATACAGTGAGAGTAAGCCTAAAACACAAGGAGTGTGTCTGAGGCCTTTTAGCTTAGGCCCTTTGGCTTCTCAGGCTAGAGGCTGATATCAGATCTCCAGTTAGGAAAAAAACAGCATTTACTTGCCCTCAGTAGTATTAATGCAGCTGTTAAACCAAAGGGATGGTTATGACACCACAAGATGCTCATTGCAGATTAATGCAACTGAACTCTTGTGAAATCACAACCTGCAAAGTGTAAGGAAACTACTCCTAATTACCAAATGCATAATTCCAGCCTCCAGGCAGGTATTCCCACCTCTGTCTCCAGCGTGGCTGCCACTGGGACCCCATGAGAAGTTGTAATGCAGCAGGACATCAATCCTGCAAAGGAGAAATGACCCTGAAATTACATCCTGTAGATGAGACCTTGTGGTCAGGTGATGGCCAAGTATCCCTTTGCTCTAAAAATGTCATTGCAGGGTGTTGGTTCCAGGTGATGGAGGGACACTCCTGCTGTGGGGTGCAACCAGTGCTGGAAGGGAGCATGCAGTACCTTTCCAGCTACATGCTCAGGTGGATGGCAGCAAGAGGAGTCTGGGCTTTCTTTTCGTGGTGGAGAAGTGCTGGTGATCTGAAGGCTGCCAGAACAGTGCTGGAAGCAATGCATGAGTTGCCAGATAAAAGGTTTAGCATAAATAGCTGTGCAGCATCAGTCTGTAGGGTAATCCCAGTGTTCTGTGTGAGGACAAGCAGGAAGGGCACACAGGTCAAGGTGGCACTGTCAGTGGCTGAGGTACATGGGACAGAAGTTGGTGAGGGTCATGTAGAAAACAGTGAAGAACTGCTGGAAAAATTAGGTCCTACTTAGGCAGGAGCACAGAAGGTCAGGCAGGCAGACCAAAATAGAAGTGTTTCTATGCAAATGTTAGAAGACTGGAAGATAAAATGGAGGGATTGATGGCTTAGTTCTGCAGTGAGTTATTGACAGTCCAGGTCTGCCCTAGAGAAGGCAGCAAGCAGGACACTGATTTGAGTTCCTGTGGACAGCCTGGTAAGAGGAACTGTCAAGAGAATAAGATGCGTGCAGCCATTGTGGAGAGGCTCAGAAAAAAATGCATATTCCCTAAAAACTGCTTCTCTGACTCCTCAAAAAAGTTTTAAGGAGTATTTAGCATGGTTAAGCAAGCTATAAGGAACAGAAAAATACTCTGCAAAAACATGTCCAAAAATTTTTAAAACGTGAAATTCGTGCAAAATAAACATGAAATATACAGTAAAACAAGTTAAAGCCTGATAGTGATTTGTAAAAGGCAAAGAAGCTTGTCATAAGTTCTTTCAAAATGATCAGAAATGGGAAGGCCAGTGGTTCAATGGATAACTAAGTTCTAAAAGAGCTCAAAGAATATTGCACCTGTAGCTAAAGGCATACGAGAGAACCATGTTCACAGTAGCGTTGGAGCTGGAGGTGCCAAAGGTGATGCCAGCTTTCTAAAAGGCTTCCAAGAAAGTGTGTGGGAAATAACAGGTCAAGTATGACTGGCATTCATACCAGCCAGTTTTCTGGTAAATACAGGGGAGAAGGAAACTAAAGCATTCATGGATAATTTGATGTACCAGGAAAGAGTCAGAACAGTCTCACAGGTCTGGTGGAGTTCTTTGAAGGCACTGTTGAGGTTGTGAGTAAGTGTGATTTAGCTGATGCAGTGCACTGGGGTTTCAGGGAGTCTTGCGAAAACGACTCACCAAAGGTGCTGAGCAAAATGAAACTGCTCTGACATAAGAGGAATTTTTTTGTCCTAGACTGATAGTTGGCCAAAAGATGAATAAATGACCTGTTTGACAGAGGGGCTGGAGGTCACCAGTGGAATTACTCATGGATCTGGGCTAAGTTTAACACCATAATGCATTGGTAATCTGGAAGGGAGAGTGCAGAATGATTCTAAGTTAATGAGAGTAGCATAAATGAAAGCCAATTATGAAGAACCCAAGAGGGATCTTGTGATGCTTAGTAACTGGGGATGAAGCTTGCTGGTGATGTGAAGTAATGCATCTGGAGAACAATCCTGCCATTATTGAGATTATTAGCGCAGAAAGAAGTGATGTTGTAGAGAGTTCATCATGCTAAATCCAGGCATTGATCAAGTGTTTGGGACTGGCCAAAAAAAAATTAAAAAATTAGGGAAAATTTTCTCACAGAGAAATTTCTGCTCACAGAACAGGAGTCTGCTGTGGCAGTTTATAAACTGCCTGTGCTTTTGTCTTGACCTCTGGGTGCTGTTCTGATCCCTGGATTTAAAAGAAGGATGAGGGGGGAAAAAAGGAGCGATAACAGAACTAGAAATGGGTGGCAGCGATGATAAAGAGCAATTAAATAGATTGAGAATCTTCAGCCTGGCAAAGGAGCAGCTAAAGATGAAAATGATAAAAATCTATATAGGAGTGTAATGGGAAAAAATGAACAGGGAATGTTCATTAAGTGTCTCTTGTAGTACAAGGCCCAGAGGGGATCAAATAAAATTATCAAGTGACAGATTCAGAAGAAGTAAGAGGTGGTATTTTTTTTCATAGTGCACAGTTTAACTGTGAGCCACTGCACACACTGCAGGATTATCTGGGTGTGGACAGCCAGTGCAAAAGCATCAACTCTTGCTTAGAAGAACACAGAGCCCAGTCCCTGAAGGCTGCTGAGGGATCTCAAAGTGCATCCCTGCAAGCCTTTCTTGTCCTGGTGCTCTTCCCAGACTTCAGCCCTCAGCCTTTGCTAAAGACACAGTATGGGGACAGAGGTATCTTTGGCCTGACTGAATGTGGTTATTAATATGTAAAACAAAGAGAAATTGCAGTCCCCTACAGAAAAGGCTGACCATATGCCACTCCAGATGCATAACAGAAATATTGGGGAGGAAAACATGTTGAAAAGGACAGATTTTTTTTTTCCCTTGGACCAAATCACTTCCCAAAGAAAAAACAGTTCAGTTTTCTTTGAAGACTGTACTGGTCTTTATTATACCACATTTTAGTGCTGTGGTTTAGTTGGTGGTGGTGATTGGTCAAAGGTTGGACTCCGTGATCTTGGAGATCTTTTTCAACCTTTATGATTCTATGATATGTGGAGTTTAATGCCTACACAAGGGAGTTAAGATTCTTTGTTCTGGAGTATCAGTATTAGCTTTAATTCTGCCCTTGTTCAAAATAAGTTGGACATTTGTTATCCCTTGCAGTTTATCTTCAGATGGACTGAATTAAAAACCTACATGCAAAAATAAACTGGGAAATTTTGGTTCAGGATAAAATGCTTATCCATATAATAAAATGAAAAAGGCAGGTTTTGAACGTGGAAGATGAAATCTCCTTTCTTACAAATATGGTGAGGTTACACCTAGGTTCATTATTTACCAAATTTACTAAAGCTATGTTAGACTCGAACGGAGAAAGAACTTGGACAAAACAGGCTGTTAAAAATAAGGAACAACTTGCCCATTGGACATGAGAATGGCACTTAAGTATTAAAAGTATTTAGAAGTTATGAAGCTAAGATTGTGGAGCCTTGCAGCCCAGTAACAAATGAAATTAAAGATTCTCCCAGTGGTAAATCTTGGTGTGAACACAGCCAGCCAGTAGGTCCAGAATCAGCACAAACACCGTGCTGCACCCCACAAGGAGGCACAGGAGTGGATGTTGCAGGGCACACAAAGTTTTACCCAGGAATATTTGTGTCCTGGGATTGGTACAATAAACCAGCTTTCCCAGGGGGTGATAAGGAGCACCCCAAGCTGGTTTCTGCTCTGAGTTACCCTGTAGAGGAGGTTTTCTCTGTCCACACTGGCTGCAGACTGACAGGGGAAACAAAGCAGACTGGTCTCCCTAGGTCAAAGCTGGCCTTTGAATATACCCATTCTATATGTTACTGTCAGATCTGATTTTTCTGGAGGTTTTAGTAGGTCACTTTTTTCCCCAGTGGTACTAAGATAAAAATACATGAAAAGACAATACCAGCTAAACCCAGTTTTAAAGGTTTCATGGAGAAGTGTCTGTTTCCTACTAAAGTTCAGATTGTCCCATAAAGTTTTCCATACTTGCCTATTAAGCTAAGAGCTGTATTAAAAATGAGACCTAAATATTCTTCTGTTTAGGGAAGAAAAAAAAGTAAAATCAAAGATCTTTCTGAAATAAAAAGAAGAATCATGATAAAAGACATTATATAGAGTTTTTGTAAATTAAAAAACTGAGGCAGTAGAGCCTGTTTAAAAGAAGGGGTTAATTATTTACCCCACCTTAAGACACTTATCTCTCTCAAGAACGGGAGAAGAATCAGTCCTGCCATTAGCTCAATTATTTTGATGATTCTCTTGAATGGTCTTCAGTTTTCCTATTTGTTCAACAATAGCCAAACAGACTTCTTAATTTCTTGATGTTAATTTTCTATAATGGAATGTTATACTAAAGGAAAAAAAAGGATAAAAAAAACACTTGGTTTTCTCTTTGTCTGGTAATTAATATAGTCATGTAATGAAGCTAAACCACTGGCAGTCAGGTGTTAAAGGAGATTTGGGTCAGTACAGGTGACAGTAAGGTTTGATTTTTTGCTAAAAATGAATTGTTAGCAGGCACTATGGAACTGAACTTCACTAGTAACATAGTCAGAGGGTTGGACTTTCATACCTATTTAAAATCATACTTTAAGCCATAGTGTGTGGTCTTAAGTAGTTAAGGGGAGGCACCAGCCATAGCCTATTTCCCAAGCAATTGTTTATTCCAGTGTTATCTTAAAAAGTGGACACTGGTGTATGTTTTTGGGTTTTTTTTTAATGGAATGGAATCAGTTTTTTGGAAACTGTTTCTGTTCTATTTTTCTAATACAAGATCCCCTGAGAAAACAGATTGTATATTTAGGTATTATAAAGCTCCTGCATGCGTACCTTTTTTTTAACTTTCCTTTTTGTTATCAACTACACTTGTTGTCTTTCTTTTTTTTGAGGGGTGGGTGGGGCGGGAGGATGTCAGGCACTGTAATTATTCTCTAATGCCTTACAAACAGTTGATTGTACTTGTTAATTTTTATCCGGATGGTTCTTAGTGTTCCTGATAATTGAGGTGGTTGTGCACTCTATAATGAAAATAATAATAATTCCAAAGTCAAAATGAAAGTCACATGCTGCCTTTGATTCAGATTTTGGTTGTATGAAGTCTGTGTTGCTCACAAAGAAAGTTGTAAACTCTTATGAAACCTTTGATAAAATGGAAGCCAGGGCCCAGGGCAAACCAGAAAACTGCTTATCAGGTCTCTCCTGAGCCCAGTGGTGAGGCACAAACCACTTCTGACATCACCTCCTGCAGCCTTGTGTCCTGCTGGCTCCTGAGAATGCACAGAAATTCCAGGTCCTCTAATATCAGAGACTGAAACTGTTGCCAATTTGCTTTATCAACTTTTAGATACGCCTTCTTTTCTGGTTTTATGTTTGGTTTTTTTCTTTACTTCACAGTGGTTTTACCTTTAATCATCAAACCATCACCCAATGACACAAAATTTATGGGTGGAGTTTTTAAAATTTGGTGCTTCCTGACACATGTAAACATAATCTCCCTGAGTGCTTTACCCCATGCACAAATAATTTCTAATTGGAATGAATATTTAACAGCATATCAAACACATAGACATAACAGTGCTATCTCCATTGACCCAGACTGGGTTATTTTAGGAAGTTTAAAGAAGTTTTTGTTTTGCTTGCTCAGTCAGAGCAAGCTAGGCTACCCTAAGTAGTGGTGTGCTGTGTCAGCTTGCTGGTGGCAAATGCCTTGAGAGGGTTATTCAATTTAATGTATTTTACCTCACCAGATAAACATTCATGTGATCCTTTACAGAGACCAGCCAAATCCAACTTCTTAAATATTTGGACCAGTCAAATCCAACTTTTTAAACTCTTTTTTCTCAAATGCTTTCCCATGTGGGCATTTCCCTGTTAAATTTGGAATCTGTAAAGGTGTAAGATTTTGTTGACTGTGGTGAGGATGCTTTTGAGTGGGGAGGGGTCCTCTTGGATGGTTTGTGGAATTTCAGGGAGCTGCAGCATTCAGACACAGCAGCTGCTCTGGGGCAATGGTTCCTCATTCTTCTTCATCAACTCTGTGTTTCTGAACTTTTAACTCCCAAAGAAAAGGAGGGTCGGGGGGACCTTAATGCTCTCTAAAACTCCCTGAAAGGAGGTTGTAGCCAGGGGGGGGTTGGACTCTTCTCCCAAGTAACAAGTGACAGAACAAGAGGAAATGGCAGCAGGGGAGGTTTAGTTTGGATATTAGGAAAAAATGTCATGGAAAGGGTGGTTGGGTGTTGGAACAGGCTGCCCAGGGAGGTGGTGGAGTCGCTGTCCCTGGAGGTATTTAAAAGGCATGTAGCCATGGGGGATGTATTTGAGTGGTGGATTGACAGTGCTGGGTTAATGGTTGTACTTGATGACCTTAAAGGCTTTTCCAGCCTAAACAATTCTATGATTCTGTTGATTTCTTGCAAAGATAGCTTGTGAATCCTTTATTTCACAAAGTCTGTGAAAAAAACCAAATCCCTCCCTGCCCCATTTCCTCCATAGACCTAGAAAATCTCAGAATTGCTCTGTATTTCTGAGACTGAGGAATGGAGGAGAGTGGAAGTAGTGCTTGTCATGGCTTTTGAAACCTTCAGAAGGTAGCAGTCCTTCCAAGAAGTCTGCTGTAGCTTGGTTCTGTCAGCAAAACTTAGAAAGCTCATAAGAATTTGAAGCCAGGTGGATTACTTACTTACTGAAATAAATTACTAATTTATGGCTGGTTCAACAATTACTTCAAGTTTTATTCGTTTTAGTGATTCAAGTTAGAAGAAAGTTTTGTCCCAAAAAAACTTGCTTGTGTTTTATTTCTCATTAGTTAATGTCTTGAAACATACTGAGAAGCTGATCAAACCTATGATGATATAAAGCTGGGAAGATGGAAAATTCTTAAGTAGTTAGAATTAAATCAAACTTAGCTGTGAGGCTTTTATATGGGGGTAGTATAGTGTAAAAGATGAAGTTTTAGAAATACAGGTAGCTGTTCTAAAAAGCACAGGCATTAAGTAACTTGGTGAGCAGTGGCACTTAGGCAAGAATTTTGTAGTTACCAATAAGAGTTGAAATTGTTCAGTGGAAAAAAAGGAATGTGTGCCTAGACTTCATGTCCACCAGGTTCTTTACATTTAACGCAGTCAGAGGTGATGACAAAAATTGATCAAAAGGTTTAGGGAATGAAACAACAAATAACAAGGCCAGGCAAAAGACAAAATGGCTGAATAACTAAACAGGTATTATTAAAAAGGTCCATTTAAAAATCATTTTGTCAAATATCTAGTTACAATATTCCAGTTTTACATCTGGATTTTGACTGCTGCTTGCTTGCTGAAGGTTATTTTCCTGTTACTCTTCAGAGGTCATGCTATCAAAATATGTTCATCTAATTTTCCTCATTTGAACTGGGGAATATTTTATTCTGAAAATGTTGTGGATCTTCAACCCTTAAATTTGGTATTTTATGCAGAAGCATATCAGAACTGATAAGTTTCATCTCTCAGACCCAGTGTTTCTGAAATAGCACAGGACTTTCCTGGAGTGGCAGCTGTGTGTCTTTTCTTTGTTATGTGGGGAAAGAAATACTTCTGTGTTCTTGTTAAAGTTCATGAATGGTTTTGTTGCCTGCTCCAGTTGCCTCAAATGTTCTTTTACCTCTGCCATCTCCATGCTGTTTCAGTCTAAGACTCTTAGGAAGAAGTTTCTCCTATTTTACAAGCTCCTTGCAGTCACTCTTTAGTCACTTGGGTTTTCCACCAGTGCTGCTGACACAGACACATGGCCTGCATGGCACCTTGAAGATCTAGCACATTCTCCTCTCCCAAGGCAGTCAATTTACTGTGATTTTTTTTTTTAACACTGAATGTTAATCTCTCTCAAGCCGGTCTTACCGAAATGCTCTTCATTATCACCCTTTTCCTCCCACTCTGATAAATCCATTTTATGCTTCTGTTTTGTCAGGCAAGACTTTCCCTCCTCTGCTCCTCTTTCAGGCAGCATTATTTTCTGCTGGACTGTTAGCTGAAAGGCATTAGCTTCGATGACTTTGGTGGGGCATTCCCAAAGGCTGTCTTTAGTCTAGAGGGAGCACTGACTGTGTTTCCTCCCTGGCTAATGGAAAATGATTGGGGTTTCCAGGGCAATTCTGAGTTTGCTCTTTTCTGAGTTGGGCTTTTTTCCTGACTTGCCTTCCAGAGGAAGCCACTGGTGAAGAGCTGGAGCTCCCTGCCCGTGGTGGCTTGGTGTTTCTGGAAAGGAAAAATGAGATGAATGATTGAGAGTGGCACCTTTTTGTTGGGTCACAGATTCTGGGTTGGCTTAAACTGTGTGCACTTGACACAAAATGTACCCTACAAGTTGTGTTTTTACTTTCAGTGGCTGTTGGAAAGTGCAGAATCCAAACAGCTGGAATTTTCTTAGCATGCTGCTCATACAGTTGAGCTGCAAATAATTGGAGGCTGGCTGGTATCATTTGTTTCATAATATAGTCATTAATTTTCATCATAGTTCTGTAAAGCCTGCCCTGCTTTGTAGAAAACTGTGCTTTTTATCTTGCCTGAGTTGAAGAAGTTTTTGAAGATGGTAATCATGGTTAAAATATTATGTATTGCTGTTACAAAGCTGTCACTAATGAATTAATTGCAACTCAAGAATTTTAGTTCATGTACAATGTCCCCATCTCTGTTCTTGTTCTGGAAAAAAATGAATCTTCTGTGGAGACAAAGCTGCCTTTGAGACCTTGGAGGCCTTACTCCTTGTCCCTTTGAGTGGTTCCAGACTGTATTAAATCAAAAGTTAATGTTTGCTACTGAGGGTGTCCATGATGATTCACAATGCATGGATTTTGGGACCTCTAGAAGTAAATGGCATCTCTGCTCTCAGGTAGCTTTTTGTAGAAGCAGAAAGACACTAGACAACAGATGAAGCTTTTGCTGTGTATTTTTGTGCTTTCTCCAATTGATTATTTTCTCTTTCCCATCGTGTTCACTGTGTAATCTCATTCAGAAAGTTTGCCTCAAATGCATAACTTGTGTATTTTAAAGCTAAATTCCAAACTCACATTTGTAATATTGGTTACTTGTACCTCATGCAATCCAGAGACCCACTGATGAAACCTGAATGATTAATTAACTTAATTACATTTCTCAGTTTTTATGTGAGTGGATTTAATATTTTCGCTTCTTGATCCTGCTATTCCTTTACTTATTTTTTTGCTGCCACATTTCTACGTGTATTTTCATTTATTTTTTTTTTTATGTTTTCATTTTCTACACCTGCTGGGAGGGAGTTGAGGGTGACAAAAGGATGTGAAGATGTGCAAAGAACCATGGCCTTGTGAAGCATAGAATTAAATTGTTTATTTAATGTTAATAACAACTTGCTTAACACTATACCTAAAATCTGTGTTTGGAGGAAGAATGTGGGGAATTCCTTTAAAAAGTGACACTAAAGCAGGAAAGAAAGTTAGCAGACAGTGGTTAATTACTTTATTGCAAAAGGGGAGGTTTTTGTGTCTCTTCTTGGTTTGAAATGAGTTGCCATGAGTCGAGAAGGTAGTGACTGGCAGAAGACTTTCCTGTCTTACTAAGTTGTGACATCAGGAAATAACTAAATTTACCACGGGGAGTTTACCTAACTAACCACAACCTTTTACTGATATGTTAACTTTGTCCTCACATACAAATTTTGAAATAAAAATGCCAGTACTTGGTGTGTCACTGATGGGAAGTAAAAGGCAATATTTTGGTCATAATTGGTAGGAGGCGAGACTGACATTCACATGAATTTTCCCCAATTAGAGAATGAGCAGAAAATATTTCATAGAAATCAAATTATTTCCTAAAATTTCTGTCAAGCTAACTTGATATTTGTGAATGCTTGTGCTTTCCCCACTCTTAATGCTTAGTGTCTGAAAGTGGCTTTATTTAAATAAGAAACACATTATTTGTTTAAAGCATTAAATATTTTCTTTAGATTTCAGTCTTCAGCTTTAGCACAGCCCTCCGAATTTTGTTTTCAAGGCCAGAAAGATTCTTATGCTGTCTTTTAAAACATCCTGCATGCCAAAGAACACAGAAATATGCTCTGCAATGATTCTGCTGTGTTTAGTATCTTGCACAAACTTAAGGGGATGATGGAGAATCCATCACTTAGCCTGGTACTCTGTTCAAACAAATTATCCTTGCTGATAATTTATACAGACTTAAATCCTTAAGTCTCACTTGAAGACACTTCCATTTTATCCCTTAAATCACCTGAGGCTTCTTCTATTTCTTCTCCACTTTTATTTAGCACCTTCTACATGCAGTTCCAACGTCTGTGTATTCTAGTATTGATCTTACCATGCAGAGAAAGAGCAAGATTGGTGAGCTTATATCTCTTGGGTGTCTGGGGACTGCCCTAATCCTTCTTTTCCATAGCACTGCCTGCCAGGCACGTGTTAAGTGATTTATTCAGTGATCCTATGACTCCTCGAGAGCGGTGTCAGTCAGGGTTGTGGTCCCAGATTTCAGCCATGCACTAATTTTGTGTGTTGTCAGAGGAGCATGGGCTCGCATTTGCATTGCAGTTTGCCTTCACTGTGTGTAGTTTGTGTGTGCAGATGGGATTTTGGGGAAATACCAGGCCTGACTGGAGATAAATCTGCTTATATAGGGTGTCTGAGTCTTGTAACACTCCTTTAGACCTGATTCTACTGTGTGAGTCTTAAGAGTAAGAAAACAGTCCTGAACTGTGTTTTCTCTATCTCCTTGCATTTTGTAATTATTTGAAAATGAGTCATGTACTTATATGCTGGCTTATCATTATGCTTTGCAATTAAGTCAAACTGTACTTTCCTCTTACGTAGGGAAAAACAAGACAAATTTTACTTTTTTTTTTTCTTCAATAAACTCTTAAGACCTTTTGGGAACTCCCCTGTTCCCAGCTTGCCCTTCTTCAATCTCTTTCTGCCCTTCTGACAAGTTGGATTTTAATTTCTTGGCAGATCTCTCTGAAACCTGTGTCTGGTAGTTTGTAGCTAAAGACAGGCAGACTAAACTATGCTTTCCAAAGCTGCTCCTCTTGTATAAAGAGTCTCGTGTGACCCTCTGACTCAGGGGCATGGATGGTGGCAATGGCAGGTAATTAATTAGGTCCTGGGGACTCTTAAGTGTGCAATGTCCTCGAAGTCATAGCAGAGCTGCCAGGGAAATTTGGGAGGGGAGAAGCAAGTAGCATTTCTTTCATGACAGTGTGAAGTGAAATGTTGGCTTTTCCATGAATAAAGTTGGAACTATTGATCTATTTTGGGCAACTGACCAGTGAAGATCATCACAGAGCTGTTTGGCTGCCTTCACACAAGCCCTTTTTTTGTCCATTTATGTGTTTCAGTAATGATCAGCTTTGGCAGCCACTAAGAACTCCTGGTGTGTGATGGTTCCCTGTAACAAGGTGAGCTACCAGAAGAAGCACTGTAGAGCTTCAGCCTGAAGTCTTTTTTCATACAAAAACATATTCTCTATTCCTCTCCAATACAAACTAGACTTGGGCTGCTCAGCTGCTGAAATCCTTATGTGGTCTTATCCAAAGGCTTCTTCAGTGCAGACCCTGATCTTGGAGGAATCACCCTGTTAACTGCTGCTGTTTTCCCTGCAGCCCCTCTGTTGTCACTCTCTGTATTTCTCCTCTGGAAACACTGTGGCTGCACATGGGTTGTCACCACCAGCATAATTCATTTTGTGTAGATCCCTTCCTTATCTCAGCGTGAGTTGTTGCTGGGGGATAACTGCGGCCGCTTATGAGTGGAGTGAATTATCCAGGCAGTAATGACCCATTCCTGGCCATTGACTTCCCATCCCAGAGGGCAGATGAGGAGTCTGACTGTTTGTTATGTAATGTTCAGAAAGTCAAAAGCTTTGAGAAAGCATCCAAGATTTGCACAGGCTGTGTTCTGGTCATGGGAGTTGGTGCTGCTGTGTGCAGAGCCCTCGTGTGCGAATGAAGGGTGGTGCACATCTCATGAGATGTACCTGAGGCTGAGAAAGGAGGTGTAACCTCGTGGTGTTTGGCATCTCTTCGAGTGTGAAGCTTTGAGAGGCTGGAGTTTTTGCTCCCTGGCTGGTCCAGTTTGTGAGGTGGCCATGAATGCTGGTTCTTGGAAACTGGAGAATCAAGTTTTCGTGAAAAAACTCTGACTCCTGTCGCCCTGATTTTTAGAAATCTTTTAGCCTTCTGATGTTTTCATTCTAGTTGCAAACTTTCCCACACATTTTCTGTAAACAACTCAGTTGTTTTGCATTCCTTCATAGAGGTGGAGAAAGTTGATGGATGGACTTGTCCAGTGTCATTGGAGAGGTGGCCCTTTCACCCTCCAATCCACTGTCACTTTTGTAAAACTATAAGTAGTGGAGTCAGAAAATAAACCTCTTCTTTTTTCTCACCTTCAGCTGTGGCGTTCACGCGTGTGTGCTCTCGTGTCCTACAGTGACAGACTCCCTTGTCTGTCCCCCTGTGACATTGAGTTGCCCACCCCAGCAAACCATTTTTTGGATGGGTGGGGGAATTCAGAACCCCCACACAGGCTGCATTTGTGCTTTGTTTTCACCCTTTGGAGAAAGGCAGCAGACTTGCAAAGCAAGAAGCTGATCACTGGGAGCTGGGAAGGGACAAAGACAAATGCCCAGCAGAGCTCTGTGATGCAGGGATGTTCAGGTGAGGCAGCCCAGAGTGACACCAAGCAGGGCACAAGGTATCCTGCTGTGCCTGGGGACCACAGCAGTTCTGTCATTCTGTACTGGCTCTTCCTCTTACCGTAGGGTTTATCTGTGTGTCTGCAGAAGGGCAGGTCATGGGCAAAAGAAAAGGAGAAGTTACCTTTCTCAGCAGCTGAAGGATGTGTAGGTTACCCAGCTGAAGAAAAATTGAGTTTCTAGAGGAGAGGGCAGTGGAAAAAGGATGATAACAGGCAATGGAGTGAGTGTACGTGATCAACTGCTGTGGCATTAAATTGACTTTGAAATTAAAGATATGCCCTTTGGGTTATGTTACTTTGAGGTTCTGGAGCTGAAGTGTGCAGTGTAGTAGAACTCAAAACTAAAAATGAGTGGGGGTGTGAAAGGTCCAGCATGGTTGTGACTGAGGTGAGGTCTGTTAGACAATTTAGGCTTCTGAAAGCAGAGAAACAGCAGCAGAGAGTTGAATGGGTTGCTTCAGGTAAAATTCTCTAGAATGTGTTTAAAAATAATGAACATGTTGATGGTTTTTTGGCAAAATGAAGAACTTGTTTTGGAGCTGTTTAAATTCATGGCGGGTGGGAGGGAATTATGCTATTGTAAACGTCATGAAAACAGGGGAACAATGTAGATCTGGACTCTTATTCCCAATAGGTTTTTTTCTTTTTTGTGTTCCCTGGTACATGCTAAAAATATTTTCAATATCTTAACATCTGCATTGTTATGAAATATGGCACGTCTTTGTTTTGTTTTCAGCTGTGTCATTCTTCCATTACATTTTGTTCCATTTGCTCTCTTCAGTTGGGATGTGAAGTCATTTTCTTTTGTCAGTTTTAGTCCTAATTGCCTTGACTCCAGAACTGCACTGTGCACCACTTGGAAGAAGTTATTTCTTTTGTTCTGCCTCAAAACAAACCCCAGACTGTACATTGGGGGAATATGGATTGTGAAAATGTCTTCTGATTGACAGAGAGGAGCAGAAAATAGGATAAAAATAAAGGCAGCTAAGCCTGTTTAAAGGTAGAAAAACATGAGGTTGAAGAAGCACTGGGTATACCAGTGTATTTTGGATATTTCTGTGTGTTAACACACCTTATCTCAAATGCAGCCTTATGTCCCATTAATTTGATTCACTTGGAGGATGGGACAGATGGATGAGGCAGACCAACTCTCCAAAGCTGCAGGCATCAGAGGAAGATGGGGAATGGAGGCAGGAAGCAGTTCTGATTCATGTGTCAACAGAAGCAGCAGAAGAGGCAAGAAACAGGGCTAGACTTCCTGTGAACACAGGAAAGGGAAACTTTAAGTCAGACAGGTAATGAGGGCAAGATGGCAATGGGTGAGGGACAACCATGGGGAGCTTGGGTGCTGCTGCTTCCCAGAACACTGCCTGAAACACAAGATTTCTGGGTTCTGCTTTCTCTCCTAGCCTGGGGCACTGCAAAGTATGATAGACCCTGGTTTGGGCTTCTTGATTGACTCAGGCAACAGCACTGTTAATGCTCTCACCCTGTCTCTAAGGTGTGCAATTGTCAATAGGTTGACACAAAAGAAAAAAGTTAATTTGCCTGGTTTGGTTGCTTTTATGTGCCCCCTAAATCTGAGGAAATTTTGCATGTACACAATGCTCTTTTAAAGACATGCTAAGGTGACAAAGCCAAGCCTGGGAAGTGCTGAAATCAAGGTTGCATGTGTTACTTGAATTCTGTTTACATGGATCTGTCCTGTAGCAAAGTCTAAGTATATGGTAAGTATTGGAGGTGGTTTGGGGTGTTTTTTCCTGGGAGGAACACTCCTGTGCTGAAACGATGGTGTTCCTGGGATGAATCAGGGATAGGCAGTTAATGAGATGTTCACAGATATTCCTGAGATGGTTTTTTTTGCACAAAGTTGTAACAGACATTTGCCCTTGGCAGACTTCTCTTCCCAGGAGTTCCTGCCACCTGCCTCTGTGTGCAACTCCCCTCCTACTCATGGCAGCAGCAGCCTCTGGGACTTGCTGAAAATCCTTACAGGGAAGAGGTTCCCTGCTTTGAACCCTTGTCCACAGGAGGTGCTGGGCTCTGCAGGCAGCCTTCATTTACTGATTTGAAGTAGCCAACATCCCATTAATGGTGCATGTGCCTTGCTCTGAGAACATCACATCTCTGAATCTCTCCTTGTCCCAAGAGTGGGAAAGTCTGACTGACAAGGCACTGGACAAGGACAGAGAAGGCTCTCCTGGCTGAGGCATCAGGTGGTGTAAGAGGGGGCTGGTTTCTGGTGCTGCTGCCTGTACCACAGAGTTCCTGCCTGAGGCTGTCATTTTGTGGCCAGCTGCTCAAATGCTGGTACGTGTCTTGTTTTCTGGATTTCCAAATCAACTCCAGGAGCCACGTGGTCATTCAAAGCCAGTTTTAGATGATTTGCTCTGAGGAATTCAATAAAAGGCACAACCACTATTAAGGAGTAATAGGGAGTGAGGCTTAACTATTGAACAGATTACGTGAGACTGGAAGAATCAGACAGCCTGAGGTCTGGAATGGTCTGGTGTTTGAATTTTCAATTCCAGGTCAAACAGAACTTGCTGAGGTTCCCCTGCTCCCCCCTGCCAAGTTTTTATGTTCCCCAGAGTGCAGTGCACTTAAACAGAAGTGATTGGAACAAAAAAGGCAATAGATGTGTCAGTTAATCTATAGCCCTTTTCTATATTAAGTTAGTTTTAAATAGCATTAAAGGCTCAGTTTAGGGAAGCACTTAGTAAGGCATCTAACGGCATATTTGAACTGAGGCCAGCATTGATAAACTTGGATACTGTGTGATAATATATTCTAATAGGAGCACTGCATCCACAGTGGTTAATGTGTATGTCCCAAACAGGGCTGTGTTCTTCCTTCTGCTCACATTCAGGGTTGCAATTTAAAACTGGTTTGTTTGGGGGTTTGGCGCACACTTTTCCAGCAAGGATGGGATAAAAATGAAATATTTTTCTTTGAAGTGATGGATTTATAAGCAAAGGATATTCTTTAACTTCCCAAAATTCCTGCTGTCTGTCACAGATCTCACTCTTGCTTTGATTCCTTTAACACTTCTTTACTTTTCCAGTGTATAGTGGGTCATTTGATGTCCCTGTATGAGATCAGTTACAGAAGGTTTTCTGAAAGAGGGTTCAGAGACTTCAGAAAAGGAAACCAAACATTCTTTAAGTAGACCAGCATTAAAACAATGGTCATTTTTAATTTATGAGAAAATATGTAAGTTGTGTCTGGAAGGTCTAATGAGGCCTTTATAATTAAAAGACACTAATTGCTAGTTAAAAAAAAAAAAAAACCCAAACACTAAACCAAACAGAACCACAAAAACATTAAGGGTAAGACTTTCACAGCTTCTAGAAGATAGACCTTTGGTCAGTTATCCTCTTAAAAGAAGGGATAAATATTAAAAGTCTTCAAAACACATGAAATAAGAACAAGAAAAGTAAACTTCTTGCAAGGAATAAGGAGTGTAATCAAGGACCTAACTATGTAAGAGGCACAAGATGTACCTAAAATATTAAGCCAATTTTTGAAGATTTGTTCAAGTCATGTCAACCTGAACCATTATGAACAGAAATTAAATTAAAAGACACATTGTTTTAACCTGAAATTTTATTGAAAAAATATTAATTTCATTTTGTATCTAATTCCTGAAAAAGTTTTCAAAGTTATTTCCTATGACTGGGGGCAAGAGCACGTTGGCAAAATGTTATTTAAAATATTGTAAATCTTTCATTAGTTTATATGAAATAATAACAGATTTTTTTAAGTACATTTTCTTTAGCTCTGTGGATTGAGTTATAATTTAAAATTTATCTTGGTGATTTCCTTTAGGTCTCTCTGTAAATAAAATCAAGAGTCAGAAAATGCCACAGTTTTCTAAATGAGGATAGTGCCTTCTAGAAAAAAACATCTTTAAGATAAGGGAAAATTTAACCAAAGTGTGTGCATCCAAAACAAAATAGCTTTTATGTGCAAGGAAGAGAATATTTGATTATTTTACAGTAAAATGTAATTGCATTTGTTGTTAAGAGACTAATGAAGTGGGTACATTCAGAAAACCTGTGATTGGAGAGAATGGCATTTCCCACTGTACCCTCATAAAACTAAATGAAGCAGATAATATTTGGATTTCATGATGTGTTTGATCAACATGTTAAAATAACATTATTTGAATTAGAATTTAATAAAACTAGTACCACCTTCATTTAAAAGAAAATGTTGTCCCTTTTTTCTTATTTGTGATCATCAGCTGAAAGATTCTGTCTGGAAATTCTTCTACAAATTGAGCATAACAGCTGATAAATTACAAAGCAGTGTTTTACTGTACAGTGATAGGCAATTTGCTAGTTTTAAGTCATAATTTTGAAGTGCTCTGGTGACAAAATTAGTTTTTCTGTATTTATCCTAATCTGTCAGTGAACATAGCTAAGTCATAGGAACCTTTAATTTAAAATTTCCACCTTTTTCTTTAAAAAAATATATCTTAGTAAATTTTATGGAAGTTACTCATAAATGTGTCTCTGCTAGGCACAGTACCAGAATAACAAAATATAAACTTTCTTTTGTCCTATTCTTTAGATCTTATTGGAATACCTTTGTTTCCTTTCTGTGTCCAAATGTGGGCTCTTGTTCTTCTTCATGCATAAAGATCTAACTCCAATTTACAAAAAAAAACCCTAAACAAACAAAAAACCCACAGGCAACAATGGTGTAAAGATTTAATTTTTTTCATCAGGAATGTGTTCCTATACTCCCAAATTAGCTCATCTGGGTAGTGTATATTTCTCTGGTACTCCCAGCTGGGTCATGGCTGTAGAGGAGTTTTGTGTGTATGGGTATCTGATGCATCCATAAATTAGAATATAAATAGGACTATGCTCTAACCCAACAATATTTATAGCAGTAGGGTAATATGTAGTCCTTTCTCTATCTCCTGGAATAATTATTCTATTAAATTTATTTTTCACCATTGTTTTCTTCTGTAACATTTTAGACTCTAAAAAAGCCCCAAAACCAATCTAGGTAGCTGATACTGGCTTAGTGAGTAACTTTTCTTGTATTATTTCTACTTTTTTCAGCTCTCACAAGTATATTGGGTCATATGAATTTTTGTTTGATATATTTCCCTTCTGTTTTATGTATTTGTGTATATACACATAAAAATATGGGAGGAATGAGTGTGTGTCTATATATATATAAAATATGGGCTGTACATATATATAAATAAATTTGGGGGGGGGGATATGTGCATATATATGTGTATATACATGTATATTTGATACCTGTTCAGCTTCCTCTGGTTGTTTCTATCCTTGTGACTGAGACAAATGGGTTTTTTTTCTTTAATGGAAGAAAATCACCTCTCTCAGTAGGTGATTTGTAAATGAAGTTGTCTTGCATATCTAGTTCCACTTCTGGAACTCCCCCTCCAGAGAACATCTGAGGGGAATATCCCTGGCTGATTCACAGGAACAAATAATGAGTGGGGGTAAGATTTTGACACACAAGTTATTGGCAAAAGCCCTTTTGACTCCAGGGGGATGAGACAATGCACAGTAAAACACCAATGTTTTAAATCACTGTTGTTCCCAAACACTTTTTGTGCTGCTTCACCACAATTCACTGACTGTACCTTACTATGCAGGTTATGAAAACTAACTCTACTAGTAGCAAAATTCAGCTAGACCTCAAAATTTACTAGTGCTTTTCTTGTCTTTATTAAGCAGCAACCTAAAATACTATTAAAAAGGTGTTGAACAAAATCAAGATTAGTTAGTTTTAAGTGGTTTGGGGTTTTTTTTTTTTAGCAATTTTTTTCTCTTGTGTGCTTTTATTTCTGTAGAGGAAAAAATTACTTCTCTTCAGTTAAAATCCACAGTAAAATGGAGATCAAGAAGGGCATTGATAGTCTGCTCAGACTTGAGAACCTTAATGGCATTACAGGATGAGTAGTGAAATAATAGAAGGAGTTTGGGGGTGTTTGACTTGAGCTTGCTGTGCTTGTGATGCACCACCTTCTGCAAACACCTGCATCTGTAATTCCCACCAGCATGGCTTGCTTGTGTAGTGTTAAACATTTGTGCACCTGGCTGAGATCTGCCCTCTGTACTGTGACTTCTGAGTGCTTGGGTGCCAGTTCAGAGTGTTTGTCTCTGGCCTCACAGGACTGGTGCTGCCTTGGAGAGCCTGAAGCCCAGCTGGTGGGGTGTGGATGGTACATCTGGTGTTCCCCCGAGTGGCTTCAGTGAAAAATGGAGCAGGTTTGAAGCAGGAAGCTAAAGTTTTGTTGTGAGTTTGGTACTAACAGTGAGATGTCACAACGCTGCCTGTTGCTTTTTGCCTAAGAAGGGATTGATGCATTGCTCTGCAGAGAAGGATAAAACCAGAAGACAGCATCTAGAATATCAAAAACTCACATTTGTGGCACTAGAAAGATCATATGAAGTAGAGTTAAGATTTTAAATACTCAATTTATTCGGAACATTATTTCTTGTTTTGAAAACGTAAAGCTGCATATTTGGTAGTTTACAGATCCACCAATTTTGCTAAGAGTTGCCAAGAAGAAGTTGACAGCTTGGACCAAGGATTGCTGTGGTTGCTATGTGCAAAAGCCTAGAACAAACCAGCGGGAAATAATACCAGGGTGGGAAAGTATTGCTATGGTTACAGAGTATTTTCTTTAAAGGAGAGGTGGATAACGCAGCAAGAATCACTGAAACTTAGGTAATAATGTACTATACAAAAGGAAAAAGACTGAAAGATAATAATTGTCTTCTGATCGTAATGGCATTTTGTTAGTTTCCAGCAAAGAGGGATTTAATTAAAGTAGGAATAATTTGTGAAAGCTTTGTTAGAAAAGTATCCTTAGCTTTTATTTTTTATAAGTGGAATGCCAGCACAATACCTTGCATATTTTGGCTCCTTCTCTTTGTTTTTTAAAACAAAAAAGATTATTTTCTTTTTGTCAAGGAGATTAAGAGTTCTTTTAAAAATAATAAAAATGTAATTATACACAAATAATTTGGTTCATATAAACTTTTAAGACAGGCTTTCAGAACACTGAAAATTATAAAAGAACTGCATTTTGCAAAAGTTAAATGTAACATAAAGTGACTACAAAATATAATAAAAATTGTAATAATAAAAGCCTGCTTTAAGTGGTGCTGTAAATCTGAACTATAAAATTAATCTGGGAAACATTGAGTTTCACTTATAGATGCCCTGCAGGATTTAATTGTAATCACCTCTGTGGGTTTGATCCTGAAAATCAGGAAGTAGAGGACCACTGTGCACCTCAGAGTTGTGTCTAATGGTGTGGGCTGGGCCATGTCCACCTCACCTTGCCTGCAAGTGCCTTGCTGAGAAAGGTGACTCTGGGGTGGGTTGACCTGGGCTGGCTTCCAGGTGGCCACCAAAGCCACTGTCTCACTCCTCTCCTCAACTGGACAGGGCAGAGAAATGATAATGAAAGGCTGTGGCTCCTGTGCTGTGTTTATCCTTCACCCTGACATCCATGCTGTGTTTATCCTTCACCCTGACATCCATGCTGTGTTTATCCTTCACCCTGACATCCATGCCTTGGAGTGCTGCCTTGCTCAGCTGCTCTTTGAGGCCACCACTGCAGTTCACTGGGGTGTGGTTGATGGAACCAGAGGCAGCTCCTGAGCTGTGTTAACTGTGCTGAAGGTCTGCACCCGACCCTGGCTAATGTGCCAGCTTAATTCCTTGTCCAGGGACACAGAGAAGAATTGATTGTGCTGGGGAGTGAAGGATGGGAGGAGAATAAATGGACAGTTTTTCTGTGCACAAGAGCCTGCTCTCCTTCAGAGCATGACTCCCCCACACCACATCAATTGTTCATCACATCTCTGCCTTGGGCACAATTTGTTGGAGTTGAGGAGGAGGAATTAAATTGTCAGTTGAAATATGTTCAGCTGTTTGTGACTGTTTTCTGTAGTTTTAGTGCTGTTTTGCTGTACTGTGAGGTAGGGATTTGAGACTTGGAGGTGAGGCAACATCCTTTTACTTTGCTCTTGACAAGTGTAATTAAACATGGAAATAACCTGCTGTACCTAGCAGTACAGACCCTGACTATTAAAACTGAGATCAAAGACCCTCTTCAAGTTAATCTTGTAGCTTTTCCAGGAGAGTCCTGACTTTTCTGCAGTGGACACATAAGATAGACTGTGGAGTGCCAAGGGGGAAGGAGTGGTCCTGATGGGGCTGGACTTCTGTATAGAAACACTGAGACAAGGGGCCTGAGAAGTCCAGAACAAATATCTGAAACGGGGGACAAGGAAAGGAAATTAGGTCAACTGAGGAGATGAGGAATGGCCATTTCATCAGGAAAATAGGGAATTTAGGAGAGAAGTCTTAAGAGAGAAAGGAGAACTAGACTAGAGACTGGAACAAAATGAGGAGCTGGGGACAGTGGAAGAGCAGGATCATGATGAGGGCCAGTGCTTGGAAGTTTAAGAGTGAATGATAAACAAGTCCTGTAAGGAAACAAATGAAGAGCATTTAAGCAGAAAATAAGTCAAGGCTGAGGAAATGGGTCAAAAGTTGTGTGCAACTCAGGTGCACTGCTCCCTGCAGTGAAGAGGCGAAGATTCCTGAGTAGAGCCTCCTGTCTTTTCCTAGATGTCTTGCATAGCTGACCCACTGTCAAAACAATGGCTGACATGGATGAGAACATCTCACTGTTGTAATTATTCCCCCCATTAGTACAAATGGCAGAGACAAATGTAGTGTAGATTCAGCTGTTCCATACTGGGCCATTTCCCTGTGAGTATTTATTCTATATTTTTTCCCTAGGGTTTTAAAAAACATACTGAATAAAAATTGCATAAATATTGCATAATGAGATAGTAAAATAATAAGAAAGATGCTAAAGATTATCCAGAGTTGGAATTAATTTTGTCTATTCTCTCATAGCTCACTGTAGCTCTGATTATATAGCCATGTTATAGGGTCTAATTGCATGTTCACATGATATTTATTTCACAGTACTTCCTTCTTGCACTCACTAGCTCAGGTGAATTTGCATGGGGATGCATCAAATTTGACAGCTGTAGCTTCTGAAAGATGTGTTGTGAAGGAGAGAAGTTTGCCAAGAAAGAGCAACTCAAGGGAAGGACAGCTGAGGGCTGCCCAGGGATTCTCCTCCTGCCTTTCTCCCAGAGGTTTGTGAGACAGCTGAGTCTCTCACCACTGCTGGAAAGTGGTGAGGGACTACTCCTCTATCCCATTTTCAGAGCATCCAACTTATATATTGTTGGCATTCCTGAGCAGCCTCTTCTCCTTCGGTGAGTTCAGTGGCAGCTGCATTTTGAAGGTCTCTGACTGCTGGTTGGAGACCCCTTACTCAGAGATGGTTGCCCCCAGCCAAGATCTGTGGGAGGGTCTTGCTGTGGGCATGGCTGGGGTGGTTTGGGAGCAGCTGTACCATGGTAGCACAGCTCAGCCTGTTGTGGTCACCTGGCATCATTTCTCATTTTCTTTGCTATGGCTTAAATTGGATGACCAGAGTCATCCAAGACCTGCTGTCTTTACACCTCAGTTCCCCAGATAGGAAATTAAAATATTCTTCTCTCATTTTTTCATAGGGAGGTGGTGCTTATAAATATTATGGAAGTCATTTTCCCAGTATCCATATGGTGGTCATAAGCCCATAAAGAAATTTGCAGTCTCAAAGCTGTAGTTAAATAGGACATGGCAGGAAAGTCTGTGGCCATCTGGTGAATGGCAGAGTAAACTGAAATATCCCTTTGCTCATTGAGCAAACAGCCAATGATCTTGTGATCTGAATGGGATGGACCTGTCCAAGAAAATGAAAAAGGAAAAAAACCCAGATTTTGAATAATAACTGAGGACTTACCATGGTGTGTGCACACATAAAGGAAGATGGATTAGCTGTTGCACAAGGTTACTTCTGTCTGGCCCCATCTGCCTTTTGAGTGCTCAACTTTGCCCTAAGATACCTTTTTGTGCATCTTACCTTTTCAGAAGCACTAATGCTTTACAGGCCCGTGTGCCTTTTTACCTCCTTAATGATTCCATAATAGCATTAAGTAACTGGGAATCCTAATTCAGCAATAAAGTTTTCCTAAGATAAGTAGTTAAGAACAGTTCTAAAAAGCTGGTCACTTGGCAAGCCCACATGTGCCTCCATCTGGCTCACAACCTGAAAAACACATTTAGAAAGTAATTGAGATAATCTCTTTCAAAATCATGGCTTTCAGTCCTGCTGTTTGGGTGCAATGGACGTTACATTTAAGGACTTGTATAAGCAAATTTTGCATTCCTTAGGACTTGAACACTCTTTTCTCTCTGTCCTGTTCTTGCTCTACACCCTTCCTTGAAATCTGATTTTCATTCAGCTTGCCAAGGTCCCCTCCTTTCTTTTGTTGTCTCGTGGTTCTCAAATTAAATAAGACTTGATTTAAATAATGGCATGCTGTAGAAAAAAAAGTTAGGTTCCTAGCCATAAAAACTGTGAACAAGCTATTTGAATTTTATTTAATACCTCACATTTAAAGAGGATAAGTTTTTGAAATAAGCTGTTGAAGCTTTTTAAACTGTAAAGAAATATGGCAGTTTCTCTGAGACCAGAGAACGTCAGCTCTCATTTCTTCTCTATTTACAATTTAAAAAAAGACCCAACTGAAAAACCTTTTATTATATTATGTAGCATACTTTAATTTTGTGATACATCATCAGTGAAAGCAACTGCTGCTCTTGTTGATGAATGTTACTGCTTATTAATTATAGCATTGAATGTTTATAAGACTTGGTAGAACAAAACCAGAGACCAGGGTGCTGATCACTGGTTATCAGTCTTGTTTATGCTGATAAGCTTTTGATGTCCTGAATAACCCCAGTGAGATAGAACTGGAAAAAAAAAATGGATGGGAGGCCCTGAAATCTTCCTCCTTCCTTTCTACTGGGAATCACTGCTGGACTCTTCATTTTGAGTGTAATCATGGCTTGAGATGATATAACAAGATACAAGTATGCTGAAAAATACTGAGCAGGTGTTCCTCCAGACGCATGCAATAAATATTCTGCCTGATTTTGTACACATGGAACAAACACCCACTTGTACAGGAACAGTCCAGGTATGAGGGAGCTGTTACAGTCCTCCTGTTTGTGTGCCTACATCCAGCACAAGGAGATTTTTCACAGCATGTCACATCGTAGCCACTGAGCCCCAAAAGGAAGCTTTAAGGGTGTCCATTCACACCACAGTCCCAAAATAAATACTGTGTATGAAACAGAAGATGACCACACCAACACCCTGAAACTGCAGCATGCCTGAAAATACTGCAGTAGAAATGAGAGTAATTACTGGTGCTGTGTTCCTTGATTAGCTTTATTGGCCTCTCTAAGGAAGCTGAATAATTGTCAATATATTTAAACTGATGCTGGTCTCTGAGGAGCCAGTTCAGAGCTACAATACCCCTGCACCTTCTGAGGCAAGTGCTTGAGTTCATATTTTTCTTAGAAATGTTGGTCTGGAGAAGCTTTTAGTTGTTTTCAGAAGTGTATTAATAGAAAGATGAAGTATTTGAAGATACCTTTCTTCTTTTTTTTTTTTTTCCCCTTAATTAGATCATTGGTCTGTAAATATTTTAGAGAATAAATCAAGATTTGAAAATATGGCACTGGAAAAGATGTGAGGGAAATCCAAGCCCTGGCAATGTAATTATTTTTGTGGGACGGAATGTATGTCATTTAATTGGGGGTAGGAGGCACAGGTACAGGACCCTGTTCTGTTTTGGCTGATTTTTTTTTGTGCTGCCAGTGTCTGAGGGGCTCTCAGTGAACGTTGTGGTGTAAGAAAAGTCACTTAGTCTCCTGATTTGGAAACAAACCAGTTTGTTCCCCTTTTTATGCTGTGGTAAGATGGCCTAGATTTGCCTCTGGGTCTTCTTGAATTATAAGTGGTTTCTAGTTTATGGCTGAGCATAATTGCTCTTGCCGTGGGACAGACAATATATACATTTATGTGAATAAAGAGATTTAGGGTCTTGGACACACATCTTGTCCAGATGATTCAAATATGAGCATGAAAAAGAGTCACACTGTAATTTGGGGTGCTTAGGGTGGGTTTTGGTGCCTACACATCATTGTCCAGAGCTCTCTGAGGTGCTGCAGTGTGTCCCAGGCCTTTGCATGGGGTGTGCAGGTCTGGGGCAGATCCTGAGCCCTCGGGAGTTTGGAGAACTGGCTGGTCAGGGCACCAGAAAACTGGACTGGAGGAACTGAACTGCACCTGTAAAATCTGAAGAGAATTTGTGGTTACTGAATTTGTGTCAGAGAAGCTGCTTGTTTGGTAGCTAACTAGCCCCTTTGGCAGCAGATTGTCTGATAAGGAGACCCAGAAGAGAACATTTTCTACTCTCCTTCCTATGACAGCTTGACATTTCAGAAACTGCAGTGGGACTGTACTAGTTCATCAAACTCAGAGAGCTTTTGCTACTTCAGTTCTGTTGGAAAACACCATGAGAACATCCTACAAAAAAAAAAAAAAAACCTGAGCGACTTTACTGCTTTTAATTATGGAAATATTTTACATGTATTTCCTCTCTAAGTTCTAAGCCCACTCTCTCAAAGTGCTGGAAAACTGTGGATGAGGCAGAAAATGTCAAGGTAACAGAAATGAGCTATTACTAAAACTTTAGCTTTTCTACTCCAGGAATAACTGGTATTTCAGAGAGAGGAAGAGAACAGTGAGGCTGAGGGGTTCCTTATCAAGGAGGGAAGGAAAGCAAAACCTCTTTCATAAAGCCCAGGCTGTGGCTGAAAGTAAGAAACAGTGGTATCAGTGAAAGTAGTGTGCACCTTAGTCCAAGTAAGCAACTTTTCCTAACTTCTTGAAAGACCTGCACCCCTGGAAGACCTACATGGGCAAGCACAAAGTCCTGCCCCTGGGGTGGAACAGCTCCATGCCCCATGCAGTACATCCTGGGGGCTGAGCAGCTGGGGAGCAGCTCTCCAGAAAAGGCCCAGGGGTCCTGGTGGACATGAAGTTGAACATAAGCCAACAATGTGCCCTTGCCTTGAAAAGGACTAATTGTATCCTGGGCTGTGTTAGGAGGAGTGCTGTTCAGCAGGTAAAGGGAGGGGGGATCCTTAGGGGATCCTAAGGTGATCCTTAGACTCTCTACTCAGCCCTGGTGAGGCCACACTGAGAGTGTTGGGTCCTGTTTTGGACTCCCCAGTAAAAGAAAGATGGAGCTACTAGAGACAGTCAAGTGAAGGGACACAAAGATGATGAAGGGACTGGAGCATCTCTCCTGTGAGCAAAGGCTGAGAGAGCTGGGATTGTTCTGCCTGGAGAAGAGAAGGCTCAAAGGGGGGAATCATAAATGAGTTCAAATGCCTGAAGGGGTGTTGCAAAGAGGACAGGGCCAGCCTCTTCTCAGGGGTGCCCAGTGACAGGAATGGAGACAGTGGCCCCAAGCTGAAGCACAGGAGACTCCCTCTGAATGTTAGGAATCACTTTTTGCTGTGGGGGTGACGCAGCACTGGCACAGTTTGCCCAGAGAGGTTGTGGAGTCTCTGTCCTTGGAGGTGTTGGAAAGCTCCCTGAAGGTGATGCTGGGCAATGGTCTGCAGGTGCCCCTGTTTGAGTATGGAGGTTGAACCAGATGATCTCCAGAGGTTTTCTTCAACCTTAACTATTCTGTGATCTTGTAGTTGTGCTGAGACATCTCCTCTGAGGTATTTCTTTTCTACAAAGAAGAAATTGCCATTCTGTTTTCCCTCACTATTCCTGCATCCCAGATCTGTTTATTTAGCCTTCAAAGTAACTTCTAAAAGTAGTTTTTTATTTATAAAATTAATGTATATTAACATCTAAAAACTATTTTTTATTTTAGAAGGCTTAGGTAATAGTTCAGTTCCTCTGTAGGTCTGTGAGTAGTTCTTTGCACAGTCTACACAACTCTGGTGTTTGCTGGTACAAGTGAACACCAGTGTGGCAGAACACCACTGCTCTGTGAACATAAATGTATTCAGTGAAGGTAAAACAGATATCAAAACGCTCTAAACATAGCTAAGCTCCTAGATACACATTTGTATATATTATCTGACCACACTTCTGGCATACTGAGATGGGTTATTCTTGGGTAGCTGAACACTACTTCTACCTCTGATTTCTTACTTTTTTTTCCCTTGTGCACTTGATTGTCACCTTTTCATTACCCTGAGGTGTATTCATATATATATAATTCCATCCATTCTTGCTTGCAGACATAATGTAGTTTTGAGACAGTCATGCATACTGAGCAATGTAGCACTCTGATTGTTACTACTCTACAAAAATCTCCTCTCTCTTGCCATCCAGCTTGTCCAAGAAGCAAAATGCTGATTAAGTTACTTTCACTTGGAAATTTTGCTCCGATTACAGACATGACAACTTTTTGTTTCCTTTCCTTTTCTTTGTTTTTTTTTAAACCTACCTCTAGGTAGAAGTAGTGGTGATCTTTCTCTGCTGACATAGTTTTCTCTGAGGTAATTTATTTGATGCTATTTGTTCTCTGGAACACTTGTGTTTAGGTAGTGACTCAGTAGTCTGGATGCCCTGGTGGAGGTTCCTGGCTTGGTGGACACACTCATGCTGGTTTATGTCAACAGAGAATTTGTCCTGTAATGTTGACTCAAGATAAATATTTTGAAGGAGATAAACTTGAAGTGTTCATTGAATTTCTTTCTTTAACTGGGTTTTTTTGGGTTTTTTTTGTTTTTTTTTTTTTTTTGGGGGGGGGTGTGTGCAATTTTAAAAAAGAGAACTTCTTCCATCTTTGGAAGAGTTATCATAAGTATTTTGTGGTTTTTTCCTCCTCTTTCTTCCTGCCACAAGTTATCAAACCATTAATGGTCATTTGTACTGAAATAGTCTATTAGTTACAATAAACCTGCTTGCTGTGAGCTGGGCTGTATTAATTATATCTAGCAACAAATTGTGGGTTTTCTTATTTTTGTTTTGTAGTTCAGTTCTACTCACAGTTCCTTGGGGACTGAACACTAAAAATATGTTTAACTGTACAGATTGTTCTAGCTGTTAGAGAGCATTTCCTTATTCTTGTAAGAACTTGCTGTGGGAGCAGCTCTGAGTTGACTGAAGGGCAAATTTTTTTGGCAGAATGAAAGTCATCCATCTAATACCAGATCAAAAGAGCATCTTTCTCAAATAGATGCTATTGAAATTTTTTTTTAAGTGAAAAAAATTAGAAATTGGAAAATCACAATCAAAAAAAAGTGCTTACAAAGGCTCTGCAAAGAAGCCAGCTGGTTTAAAAATAAAAAGCCCAGGAGCATCAGTAAGTTGACCAGTTACAGGGTCTTGTCTTGCAAAGTTACATCTCATATTTTCATTCCATCCACAATGCCTTGGGGGCAGGTTTTTTGTATCTCAGTGTTAATGGGCTTGCTACTACAGAATTGGTGAAGTTGTTGCAGTGAGAGCCTTGGAGGAAGACTCGTGTTTGAGTTTATCCCAGTAGTGTAAGAGAATAGAACACCTAGAAAGTGACCCATGTAAATAAAGATATTTATGGATGATATTTAGGATGGCTTTTGCTCACCGTTATGGAATGCTGTCCCTTTGGTAAAATGTTTGAAAGATGCAATTTCTTCAATTTTAAGAACCGGATGTTGGTTCAAATTAAAGCAGAGAAGTTTACTGATGTTAGTGTACCAATTTTTAATGTCATAAAGTGTATGTTATAAAAAAAAATCTTTTTCCAGGCACTGTATGTGTGTTTCCTGCAGCAGATAAAAGAAACATGAGCAGATGCACTTTGCTACTCTAGGCCAAATTCCTTTAAATATGTTATTCAAAACTTAAATTTGCAAATTATTCTGCTGTAATGTGGGGTTAATGGTTCAGAATGTTTCCTCTATCCCTGCAGAAAATGCCTGTGCACCACAGTTCATTTTATTAGGTTAGAACCTGCAGAACTTTTGAACCTTGTGGTGCTTGTTAGCATAAAGCAAGGAAGTTGCTCTTTTTGTTGGGCACAGGATTGGTAACCAGGGTATGAAGCTCTATTTTTGCCTCAGTCTCCAAGCTTTTCTGTGTGACCTGGAGAAAATAATTAGTCTTCTTGACGCCTTATGTTGTGCACCTGTAAAAAGGAGAAAAGTTCTGAAAGTCCTGAGAATGAGGTTTTTAATTCCTGAGCATTTTCATGATGCCTTGGGATCCTGAAAAGGAAGGTACCAGATAAAGGCAAAGAACCGATTGCCTTCATTATTGCAGAGAATATTTGTCAATGTTCTTCCTTTTCAAGATTTGAAAGCACAATTTGGAAAAGCCCCTTGAAGTCTGAAGTCTCATTTCCTTAATATTTCCATCATCAGACATAAACCACTTTTTTTTTTCTCCTCCCTCTCTCTGGCTCACTTTTTCGCTTTCATTTCTTACTCCTCAGGAAAGTCTCCTACAAGTGGTCCGTGTGTTTCTGCTGATTACTACTTGATGCCATTTTAGAAAAATTAAGCATAATTAAATAGTAAGAGGAACTGGGCAGTAAAAGGGGTAGCTTTTGGACAATTCATGGAATAGTCGGTGCCTTTTAATGGTAGGGTATTTCCTCTGCTCATGAATTATTCATTTTAATGCTTTTGTTATAATGGCGACAGTGTTCGGTCTCTGAGGCAGTTCTGGACAGCGTTCCTCTGCTGAAATACTGCACAGCAGCAGCTACCATTTATTTTATAAACTAATGCATCTAAGTCAATAACGCAGTGAGTAAATGTATTTTCAAAATCGAGAAAATGAGAAAAGAGGACGGGTAACAATATTGTAACCAAAGGGATCTGTTTTGCTGAAGGGTTCAGTTTGTTTACTTTTCTGGGAACTATTTCAGGATGTAATTTAAAATAAATATTTTTACAGATTATTGTGTTTAGTATTAGATTCAGGTTATGTCTATAATGAAAACAGGCATTAGCATCTCTGCTATATACAGCATTGTGCAATAAAGGGCAGTTAAAAAACACACACTGTACATAAACGCATCGAGTTTTTCTCAAAACTAATGTTTAAAGGTCTCTTTGAAACAGTTTTTTAAGATGAAACATAACATAACCACATAACCCACACAAAAAACGCATCTGAGTCATGTGCGTACAGAAATAAAAGTTTCTTTGTGGTATCTAGTATCAGTCCTTCATTAAAGCGTGGACTTTCCTGAAGAGAAATTCCAGTGCAGGCTGCTGAGGGCTCTCCCCATCTTCCCCCCGCCTGCCTGCCCTTCCCTGACTCCGAGTGCAGCCCCTAAGGCAGGGTGCCTTAGGGAATTCCCTGTGCCCAGCAGGGCATTTGGGGCTGGGGGCTCCGTGCTGCCCTTCCCAGTGGTCACAAACATGTGCTCCTCCCAGCGCTCTCTCCCTCTCTGATGCGATTTTAGAAGTGGTGTTTTCTCCCAAGCCGTGTCCTCCCTCCTAAAATGCCTTCGAGCAACAGATAAGTGCGTGTGGGGGACGGAAGCAGTGAGCAGATAGATGAGTGATTAGGTCATTGGGATGAGGACGGAGGGTTTTTTTTTGTACGCCGAGCTCCCTTCTCGTTTCTTGCTGATCAGATTCTCCACGAACACGGAGGGCTGAAACTGCGTAAGTAGAGGAAACAAAACTCCATAGATGGATAAAGCTGCAGGGCTATGAGGAGCAGTGGAGAAGAGAGAAGCCTGAATTGAAAGTATATGTGGTTTCGGGGAATCTGAATCATGCAGTACTACTTTCACTTTTTCTAGGCTTCTATTTCCTATGAACAAACCATTGGGGAGATAGAAGTTCTGATTTAGATAATGTCTTGCAGTCTTTGGAATAACACATTCTGCTGGAGGGGGAGTCCTTTCGGCCAAGGTCGCTCTCCGTGAGCTGAGAGCTTTCCCCACTGCCCACGTCCACATTGTTTCTGCTGGGAATGTCAACTTTGGGCCTTTTCCTGCAAATTTTTCATATATTTAGGTGACCACCTCACGTAAAATGGAAGCACCGATAGGAGCCCCTCCTTTCCTTTTTCCTGTAGCTCTGCTCAGACCATTCTCTATTAGCATGGTAGTGGTACAAAGTGTGTGGTCTTTCAGCTCTGACTAATGCATTTTGTGCTGTGTGACTGAAAATGCCTCGTAGTCTGCCAGGGCTGACTGAGGGTTGTGGAATGTGGTGCCTTTTCTCTGTTTTTCTCTGATTTATTTTTTTCTTCCTTTCTTCCTTCTATTTCTTTCTTTTTTTTTTTTTTTAACCCCCTCCTTATTTTTATTTTCTTTTTTTTTTTTTTCCTTTTCACTACAAATGTGTAGGCAGCTTGTTGAGAAACCTCGGGATGCAGGGGAAATGCTTGTGCGTTGTGGAATGCGGCTTCCCCTGGGAGACCCCAGCCAGGCGGGCAGTGAATGAGCAAAGTGGAAGAATGAGAAAGGGAGGAGGTCGGAGGCAGGGACAGATAGGAAAGAGTGAGCGAGGAGGAAGGAAGGAGGTGGAAACGGAGGGGCCCATTTCCCTTTTTTCTGAAGCAATGACAGCTGGTTCTGTCCTGCCTCACATGACAAAATGCTGTGGAGAGGAGTATTTAAGCTGGAAGCCAGTGAGCAAGGGTGGTCAGCTGATTATATTTTAATTTCTTTCCAGGCTTTAGTCAGGTGATCCTTGATGAGTAGCCAGCCCACCAAGAAGGGACTTCAGCACACAGGTAAGAGAGAAGCTGTGTACTCTTACATGCAGCTGGGGGGTCTGGGCAGAAGGTAAACAGCTCTAACATTGTTTGAATAGTTTAAAAAAAAAAAATTCCTGACTTGCTTGGGTGTGTAACACTGTGATTGTCTCTTTCAATGCTGCTATTTCTGCTATTCAGTCTTGTTCTCAATTTTTTTTTTTTAATCTGTCTTCAATTAGAAACTTTATTGCGAGAGAAAAAGAAAAAAAATGATTGTGTGATGTTAAATATAGACCTGAGTATTGCATGAATATTGTATTTTGTTACTTTTTGAATAAAATAACTTTCCATAATGCAAGTGTGTCAAACTCATATTTAGAGGGGAATTCCCAAATACTTGAACTATGAGTCATAAAAAGTTAAAGGACCAGTACAACAGTTCAGGATAAAAACTCCATTCAGCCTTGGGTGGCAGCTTTTGTACATGTTGGTAGTAAAATATGTCTTAAAAAAACCCCAAAGATGCACAAGACTGAAGCTGTTTAAACTCTGCTGACCATAACCTAGAAGATAGGTGTCAGAGATGAAACAGATGACTGGGGAGGAGGATTGTGCAAGTGCTCTTGATTTCATGCATCTTTTCTTTCACTGTGTCTAGCAACCTGGTGAATGAGTCTTCTTATGTGCTGAGGGTGCTTCAAAGGGCTCTCAGTCCTTAATTCCTGTTATATAATGTCTTAGCAAGAAAATGGACTGAAAAACAGTAATAAGTACACTTACTATAAATGAAAGAGTACAAAATAAAAATGCCTGGTGTGTGTGACAGATAAAAGTGAGGTTTAGCTGGTTTCATGCCTTGCTATTTTGCTACACTCTTCTTTTTAAACATATCTACGCAAAATGTTCTTCCTTACTGTTGTTTTTCCTTACTAGAAGAGCTCAGATACTCCCTGATGTTCTGAATGACTCCTGTTTAAAGATGTGTTCAGGGTTTTTAAAGATGAAAGAGGCAGACAAGTGTTCCCAGCCCCCACCTGCAGCTCTCAAAAACTCCTCATGGTCTAGGGTTGAGAACTTTATTTTGAAAACCTGTCATACAAATTTCCACGTTTTACTGGTAACATTGCTCCTGCTCACTAATTTGCAGTATTTAAATAAAAACTATTTGAGCTGTACTCTCTTCAAAGAGGCTGGTGCTATACACAAAAGGAATAAAGATGCGTGACTTTATAGATTTTTGTTTAATTTCTTGATGTTTCTCTTTTTCTCATTGTTAAGAAGTCTCAACTTGTAACAAGCTGGCTGGGGGATGTTGGTATTGTCTTAAAACAGCAACTGGTTCTTAGATGCTCACATGTCCTGAGGTTTGATCTGGGGAAGACCCTGGAATGGAGTAGTGGGATAGGTGGAGGAGCATTTCTGTTGGCTTCAGTGGACCTTTATCATGTACAAACCCGAGGAAACACTCGGGTTTGAGTGGCAGTCTGGGAGGGTAACTGCAAAAGCATGGGAAGCATCAGAGAGGTTGAGGGTAACAGTGGATTTCCAGCAAGAGATAAGAGCTGTGAAGTTGACTTTTGTACCAGATCATGGCACAGAGAGCGCTCTTCATTTTCAAGTAATTCTTGGCAGTAGTTCTCCACTGAAGGTTTTCAAGACATGCTTTTCCCTTCTTATAGCATGGCAGGAGGAGAGGTTTCATGAGGTGAGGAAAGCTCAGTGAAGTGAAACAGTGTCAGGCAGTAATGGCTCAATAATGGTTCTCAGGGCTTGCTCTGAAGTGGCTCCTCACCCTGCTGTGAGGGCCAGAACGAGGCACTTGGTGTTCAGTGCCCCCTTTCCCTAAGAGAATTGGGCTTGGGGCTCTGGAAAATTAGGCAATAGCCCTGAAAGTACCCCAGGTTCCTGCAAGCCCTTCTGCATTGGCTTCATCTTAAGCAAAGCGATCTTTTATGAATGGATGCAAATCTTCTTAAGCTCCTTGCAGTTGTCCTAAGGGGAATTCCTGGCAGGTGGGCTTGTCCGGGCTGCACGCTGCAGAAACGCTGCCAGTGCACACGCAGGATCCAGGCAGTTCATGTCCTCACACAGGGGGGTTGCTGTGGAGTGAGAGGGGGTTGGACACGTGGAACTGGAATGGGTAAAGACTTTGAGAGAGTACTCACTTATTTTCTTCTCTTTTTTTGTCTTATTTTTTTCTTTTTTTTCTTTTTTTTCTTTTTTTTTTTTTTTTTGTCATCTTGTTGCTATTTCATTTTTTGGGTTCTGTTTCCATTATTTTATGGGCTTTAAACTACTGATTATCTGTGTCCACTAGCATCTTTAATCATGTAGCCTGTCTAGTTCAAATATATCTCAGAGACAGGAAATAATTTAGTTTCAGGTCTATTTCTGCCTTTTCACTTGTGTTCTTAATGTTTTCATCTGAAGAGAGATTTGTTTGAAATATTTGAAGTGCAGTTCCTAGATTTCCACTTATTGACATGAGAATATCTCTTTAACATAACTTCTGACTTGTGATCACTTTAGGTCATGTTTATTTAACCCTGGCAATGCCTAATGATCATGATTGCCTTGGTGATCCTAGGAAAAAATAAATAACTTGCCCTGCAAATGAGGAACTGATTCTGTGTATATGGCATTATAAAGGATAACATCTGCAGCATTTAATTTTCCTTAGAGCAGTGGAAGAAAAATTAAGAGTTTAACAGCTGTATGGAGTAAACTTGCAAGAACATGAGCTCTTAACACCTTTAAATAGAGAGATGCTTTCTTTCATAAATAAAATTGGTCTAAGATGTAAAAAAAACTCAAGAAAGTTGAATCACATTTTAATGGAATATTTATTATAATGAAGTGGTTTACTATATATTTTCTCATAGATTGTGATTAACTTTGGAAAGGGATTTTTTTGTTGTTGTTTCGCTTTTTTATTACTAGATAGAGGGCAGACCCTGCTGTTACTCATTTTGTAAGATCTCTGTACATTGTAGGGCTTAACTTGACACCAAAACAGTCATTACTTAAGCACTACATCCCACTTGTCTTGCAGTTGGACAGCGCTTTAGCCGCTTAAAACCAAAACCTTTCATTCCCCTCTTTCCTAGTTATGAGCACAAAGATCTGAAATGGGATTTTCCACTCTTGTGCCACTAAGAAGCTTAGACCTTTTTGGTATTATTCACACGCATCTCTTAATGCTTCGCTTGCATACTAACGCTGGAACAGCCCCTGAGGTTCCGTTACCTGGCAGAGTCCTTGCGGTGCCTTTGGGATGCTCCCGGAGGGCCGCTTGGTCGTCCTCTGGGCTGCCTTGGCTGTGCAGCGGTGCCCGCGGTTCGCCCGCAGCCCCGGCGCGGCCGCAGCCCGGCGGGGCAGGGGGGCTGTCGCCCTCCCGTGGCAGGACGCGGTACTGCACCGCCCCCGCCGCTCCCCCGGCTCGGGGCGGTCCCGGCTGGAGAACGAAACCATGAACTCCATCACTTCTCTGCTTTTTTTTGGTTTTTGGTTTTTTTTTCTTCACTCAGAAGGTGAAAAAAGAGGCTGTTAGAGGCAGCTCCAGCAAGTGCAACGTTTCTCGCTCTCTAGTTTCGCGCTTTTTCCTGATAGGGTGGAGAGGGACTTTTTACAAGGGCGTGTAGAGACAGGACAAGAGGGAATGGATTCAAACTGAAAGAGAGTAGGTTTGGATTAGGTATTAGGAAGAAATTCTTTACTGTGAGGGTGGTGAGGCACTGGCAGAGGCTGCCCACAGAAGCTGTGGCTGCCCCATCCCCAGAGGTGTTCAAGGCATGGTTGGGTGAGGCTCTGAGCAACGTGGTCTAGTGGAATGTGTCCCTGCTCATGGCAGGGTGTTGGAATTGTAGGGTCTTTAAGGTCCCTTTCATCCCAGGCCGTTCTATGATTCTATGGTTTTAGGCATGTATTCTCTATTGGTGCAGCTTGTGTGGTATAATACACTGTGAGTGGTGATTAACAGTGTGCAGAGACATTCTAAAAAACACCCACCTCGATGAAAACTGGTGATACACTGAAACAATGAAAAAAAAAAATCTTTGGAAAAGAATCTTCTCTGTTTACTGAAATGTGACATTAAGGTTAGCAAACCAGATTTAGTCTTGCTGCAAAAGCAGAATAATTTTTAACATGGCTGGATCACTAGGAAAGGCTATTTGTGAACTTCCCATAATCTTTTGGACTGTAATAAAATGTTAGAAATACCCAAAGCTTTCTAAATCAAGTATTTTATGTTAATATTTAATATCAATATACGTGAGCTACTTTCCATATCAATTTTGCTTTCCCTCTTAGGAGCTGAACAGAAAAACCCCGTTCCCTTACTACATTGATAGTAGCAATAAGCTTCTAAAAGAGTCATGAGCTCTGACACTTAATCACTCTTTGTGAGGAACAATTATTCAGAAGTGAAAGTCCTTCCACAACACACATTTCATTTGAGAGCTGTCACTGCCCCACGTGCTCTAAACCTCAGTTCCATGAACTCTGTATCCAGCCAGTTCACTGAGGGAAAGGCACAAGCAGGGAACTATGCTTGTATGAAAATATCTCTGTACTTTTGGAGCATCCTAAGAATTAAAGGGATGCTCAGAGAGAAGGAAGGACCGGGGGTATGGAGCTGCTTGCACAGGGTTTGTCCCTGGCAGCTTTTGCCATCTTTTCTCCCCCCTGCACCACTTGGACCAGTGACAGCAGATTGCACTCTGTGGAAGCTGATGAGAAGGATTTTTGTGAGCCTGAACACAGAAGGTGCCATGGCAAGCATCATAAATGTCCCATATTATAAAAATGACAAAAGACAAGGAAGTACAAAAAGAGTTAGTCAGTGATGCTAATGATGTGCAAAGTTCTTCAGCAAAATCAAGACTCAGTACTTGCTCACAGAAAGCAAAATATGACTGAAATGAAGAAAAAGGAAAAAAAGAGGCTGCAATTTAAATGAAGCAAATGGCATCTTAATAAGTTTGGGGGTTTTTAGGGTTTTTTCCCCCATTCATTCAGTTCATAGCTGCCTTTACAGTGAATCACCTTTTCTGAGGAATTTATTTATGTGTGTGCATTTTTAAAAATAGTGTCATGTTTTGCCATTTGTAAGACAAGAATATGGGCAAACCCCAAAACAGTGACCTGCAACCGAGGTTGGCAATCATTTGCATCTTAACAAGAGGAATCAGAAAATCCACGTTAGGGGCACTTCCCAAGGGTTGTACTCCAAGCACTTCAGTAATACTGTGTATTCTGAAGCTCATATTCATTTTGTTATTCAATTGAAAGTCATACCAACAGAAGCAACATATTATGACAAGTTAATATAGCTTCTACTGTGCAGTGCCACTGCTCAAAGTGTTGTTTTCATTAGAATTTTTTTCCTTAAAAATAGAGACCTATTTTGATGGCACATCTTGTCTGTCATAACAATGGAAGCTTGAGAGCTGCTTTTCCAACTGTTTTCTCCTAATTTTTATAATTATTAAATACCCAAGTGTGCACTATGTGATAGAAAATTTTAATCCTCTAATCTCTACGTTTAATCTGTGATACAAATTCATTGTTTTTTTCGAAGACTGCCCACTGCTTCCTACTGGGTGGGAATTGCTGCTTTTTGGAGCAGGGTATAAGTCTTGTTCTCTCTAAACCTACAGGAAGTTTGCTCCTGAGGAGTGGCCAGATATGAAGTGTTGCAATAAATCTTGCAAATAGGCAACTATGGTTTTAATTGTGTTTTAATCTCTGCCTGCTCAAATTGTACCATTGGTTCTGAGCAATGGCTGCGTGGGATCTCTTACTGACCACTCCGTATGAAAAATGTATAAGGCAGTGTATTTTCCAAAGAATATTGAAGAAAATAATTTTTGGGGTTCACTAAAATTAAAAGGTCTCCTTTAGGATGAAAGTTGTACTGCTGTGAGAATTCTGAAGATGTAATGAGCCTTTCACATAGCCCAACCTGTTCATCATCATACCAAATTCCTGTGAAAAAAAAATGAGCCATAGAGTTAAAGCTTTTTCACTGAACATTTTGTTCCGTGGTCACTTGTGCAAAGCGTTGTCTGCTATGGGACATACATTACGTGCTAAAGCTGAATATTCTTCGTAATTGAAGACAAAGCTCTTTTCAGAACTTCTCATCAGTCTCTGAAGAATGCTTTGTAGATACTGATGTAAATGTTTCCTGAGAACAGGGGGGGGAATCCCCCCGAAAAAAACCTCTCCGTCTGGAAGGAGAGTTCAGCCCAGCAAGTCAGGATGGGGATTTACTGGCTGGGGGCGGTGGTGCCTGTTGTGTGCTTTTGGGGGTTATTTGGTTTAGGTCTGTTCTGGAAGAGCGAGTCCTGCGTGTGTACCAAGCCCACGGGAAGGACCTCGAGTACCGAGCGCCTCCGTCTCCCATCGCCAGCGGGGGCGCGCCGGGAGGGAGCGGGGGCGGCGGCGGGGGACGCGCGGACGGGACGGGACGGGACGGGACGGGACGGGACGGGATGGGATGGGACGGGACTGGACGGGATGGGATGGGATGGGGCGGGGCGGTTCCTCAGCGGCCGGCGGGGGCGGCCCCCGGGGCAGCCGGGGCCGTGCGGGGGCGGGTGGGGATTGTCCGGTCCCGGCCGCGCTTCCTCCTCCGCCTTTTAAAAACCCAGCCCGGGACACCGCGTGCGGAGCCCGCCGAGCTCCAGAAACGGGAATAATTCTGGGCAGAGCCTGAAGGTTCTGTGCGTTAACCCAGCATCGCCCAGCTCCCGTGCAGGAGTGCAGCCTCTGTTGGTTTTCAGTTAGCTTCATGCAAATTTACGTTGTATTTTCTGGAAGCAAATCCCTTGTAAGCAACATTTTGGGGTGTAAGATTTGCTCTCTTTAATTTCGGTCAAGGTGGTGAAAGACGTTTCTTCCCCTTTAGGTTTCCTGAGTTTGACTCACTGCAGCTCTGGATGTGTTCTGTTTCAGTATTCTTGTGAGCACTTGGCACTAAAGTGCTGAACAGCTTGTCGTTACTGGTGCCTGTTTCCCCCTGAAGCACGCAGCACCATTTTTAATTTAAAGGAATAGCAATAAGTTACCCCAAACTAGTAGAAAATATTGGCCTATTTAAAGTTTTCCTTTCAGTTACGGAAGTGCGAAATAATTTTAATTGTGTAGTCTTCACTCTTCTTATCCTGTATGAAGCTTAGAAGCTGTTACAGATTAAATACTTGCCGAATTATTCGGTATTAGTACTGTATTTTCTGTTAGAGAAAACGCAGGCATGGAGTGAGTTACTCTGCGTACCCAGGTGATTTTATTTTCCCTTTTTGTGAGATTTATTTTTCAAGTAATAACATCCAGTTAGTCAGCTATTGGGTGGACAGGCTGAATAGATTCCAACTTTATAAATGTTAATGCATGTTGTGAGTGGCCTTGAGTAATAATGGATGACAGTACAGCATTCAATCAGAGAGGACGCCTGAACCACTCAGTGCGACTGTGCTACGTACTTTGTGGAGGACATGCATCTTTCTCAGTGAGAGGAGAGAATCTGGTAAATGCAAAAAGCTGCTGGGGAAATGCAGCTTTGTTTTTCCAAAGAAAACAGCAGGCAAAGCCTTAGAATCATAGCAAGGGTTTGGTTGGAAGGGACCTTAAACATTATCTAGTTCCACAGTCCCCTTCTATGGACAGAGACACCTTCCGCTAGAGCAGGTTGATCAGAGCCCCATCCAGCCTGGCTTTGAATACCTCCAGGACATCCACAACTTCTCTGGGCAGCCTGTGCCAGGGCCTCACCACCCTCACAGTCAATAATTTCTTCCTGATATAAGATCTGACCCTATTGTCTTTGAGTTTGAATCCATTCTGCCTTCTCCTGTCACTCCAGGCTCTTGTACGTAGTCCCTCTTCAGCTTTCTTGTAGCTCCCTTCAGGTACTGGAATGCCACAATTGGGTTACCTCAAAGTCTTCTGTTTTCCAGGCTGAACAATCCCAATTCTTTCTGCCTTTCCTCACAGGAGGGGTGCTTCATCCTCGTAATCATCTTCGTGGCCTCCTCTGGACTCATTCCAACAGGTCTGTGTCCTTCCTGGAGATGACTTCTCCTATTAAAGTGCCTTGATACGTGTGATGCCATACCTTCATTTAAGAATTTTGTGACTTTCAGCTTCTCAGAAATCCAACCCTTAGTCCACAGACAGTGTGTAGGCATTATTCAAAAACTGGGCTCTGTTATGGATCCTAAACTAGCAAAAGTGAAGCAGTTGTGGATTGATACTTAAAAAACTGAGTGAGACATCAGCAGTCCTCTAATCTGGTAGCTGTTGAGTTAGTATGAATGATACATGTCATATGTCCCTGTAAGTATGAGCTGACACTTGTTTATTCCTTGCTAATTTAGGCACGTATTGTCTCATGAAGTTGTGCAATCCTTATTGGAAATACATAGGCACTTTTTCAACCAATAATGAGAATGAGAATTCATCTGCTCTTTATTTTTTAAATGTAATTATTTAACATGTACATCTGACATTTGGAAACTTTAACTGAAATTAGTCTCTCTTAAATGTGTTTGTCACTAGGATTTAAATGGGTTCCAGTATATTTGTTTCATGTAGTGGAGGAGGAGGAGGGGAAGTAACATTTGAAAGTTATCACTGCTTGCCTAAAAGCATACAAATGCTACCATATGTCCGGAGGTTTTACATCATTTATTGAGATGAGAAAATAACCTAACCATTCTTTCTTTGAACAAGGTATATAAAAGTGAAGTAGTATTTCTCTGAGAATGATACTGTGCAGCCTATTCAGTGTAGGAGCGGTAAGAGTGGTTGATTATCTATAGACACAATGTTGCCAAGAGCAATAAATCATGTATTTTTAAGCTACCCTATGAACAGGAATACTTTAATGTACCAGCACCACTTGGCTTTCAGACTTGACTGAGCAGACATATTTTAAGATGTTTGTTACAGTGTATTTTTAATCTAACCTGCTTCCCAGAACATTTAATTGTGGAGGCGTCTAAGTGGTTACTGTCCTGGACTTAAATGCAGGACACCGGAGCCTGCAGGAAATCAAAAGATTCCTGAGCATGGGGTATAATAATCCTGCCAAACTTCACTGCATCTGTGTCAAGGGAGGACTGCTGTGGGGCAGGAAGGTGCAAGCAGAGCTCCAGGAATACCTAAATGTGCCACCTTTCTTCATGGGTAGGTTCTGCACGTGTAGGCAGCATGGTCTGGGGCTGCTGATGCTCCACGTGTGGGGACACTTTGGCTTTGGGAAGGGTTTAACTGAAGGATTCTCTTGTGAAATGGAGCAATTTGGGTGTTGGAGGCAAGGAACATTCAATAACAGCGCTGATGATGTCTGTGACATGAAGGAAAGATGTGCTGGTCACTTTTTGCCTGTCGTTGAAGGGATTTTGTAGCTGTTCACATGCATTTTCCCGGTGGAGATCTGTGAATGGGATTTTTAGGCTGTTGAGCAAACATGAAGCTCAAAGAGCTTTGATGAGGAGTTACCAAGGTGCCACTTTTGGGAGTATTGGCCAGACAAATGCTACAAAGACTGTGCAGATTTCCCAGTGGCTTACAGAATTACTTAAGTTTTTCCCATTTGATTGTAATAATGGCTGTGACATGGCTCCCTTTGCAAATCAAGTAGATGCATAAGAGGAAGGAAATGTTATTGGTACGGTAGCAGGGAGATCATCCTTGTGAACCTTTTAACTACCCCTGCAGCTTTCTTTTTCTGGGTTTATTTTCATTGGTTTGGGGGCTTTTTGGTTTGACTTTTTTTTGCCTTTAGTTGCTGCTCTGCTGTTGATGCTCCCTCCTACACACACACACACCCCTTGCTGGTCCTTCCTCTCCAGCTACAGGATGATAGGATTTCCATAGGAGTGTTTCACAATTGTCCCTGAGTGTGTGGGGGTGATAATCAGACAAGGGGTGTTATCTCCCAGTGCCGTATTTGCCAAGGCTCTCCCTGAGAAACCCTGTAAGCAAAGACCCAGCCAACACAGCCTCTCATGCAGGGGTGATTGCAGAGTGTATAATATGAGGATAAGCCAATCTCTGCTCTTTCTCTAAGTCCTTCCTAGCCAGTTCTCCAGAAGATTTTCCTTAGGACAAGATAGCTGGCTTAGAGCAGAAGATTTAATATTGCTGGGGTGCTTTTTGTTTTGAAGAGAATGTTTTTGTTGATCTTCTCCACATGTGTGTGGAGTAGGTCTTCAAGATGTCATTTGTGGTTATTTTTTGCTAGAGAAAAGGTTCTGCCCAAGCAGACTTTTGGGCACAGTCATGTCATAGCAGCCATGGTATAAAATGGGGTGATGTACCCAGACCTGGCCCTTCAGGCAGAGAACAGGAGGTCAGCACTGTCCCTGCTTAAGCACCTGATTGCTGGGCGAGTCTGGGTCACCTGGCAGCCCTGGCTGTGTATCTTGCTTGGCAGCATCTGCAGAGGGCTCTGGGCTGCCTCTGGAAGCTCAGAACCATGGGTTAGGAAGAGGAGTGTCCCAGCTCTGTGCCGGAGGAGCTGACTGTTGCTGTGTTCTACATCTCACTTCTAGGTGAAGTCTTACTGGGAGTTCTCCAAGCTGGGTTCCCCACATTTTGTTGGGCAGCTCCTTGCAGGGATGATTGTGCTGGCTCTTTTGATTTTTTGTGTCACACACAGGGGTTGGAGAGAGTGATACTATGGACCAGACTCTGCTTTTTAAGGTATGTGTTGGCAGTTTTGCACAACATCTTTTAGGGACAGTCATGCACAGCTGTCCAGGCTGCCTCTGGTGCACCCTGTGGGGAGGAACCAGTTGGATCCTTTGCTTTCCATCTGTCTTTTCTCTTTTAGCAAGAAGTCTTACCTCAGCACCTCGGCACAGTGAAGTAACTATGAGATACTTTCACATGACTCCAGAGATGGAAGAATTCCCTGTTGGCTGAGCAATACAGCATTTCTCAACCTTAGGGGCAAGGGAATTTTGTAAGGTGGTTTTTATTTTTCCCTCAGTAATAGAGCTTGATTTGTTTGAACTTTAATAGTTGGGGTAGAAAAAGGCAACTGGCTGCATCCCATTTTTCAGCTCGGAGAACTTACACAGAATTACTGCTTGTAAATTTTAAGTGATGTTTAGATTGTTAAAGAACAAAGTGATTAAATTATATGATTTGGATCCTCTGAAGTCTTTCTAAAGATCTGAGTGTTGTTTGGTTTCGGTATGCTTGCTTTAGTGTTTGGTTAGGACTCTTCATAAACAAAATACAAACATTATCTTTATTACTCACAGTGCTTCTGCATACTTGCGGTTTAGGTTTTGCCAACTATTTGCATTGTATAGCCACAGACTCTGTCTGGGTGGCATAAACAAAAACAAAGCTTTTCTGTTCCTATCAAGACTTGTTTTTTCAATTAGGCGCATTAGTGTATCATTAGGTAGAGGGGTAAGATTTTGTCTGTGTGTGTGACTCTTCTCAAGTCTGAAGTGGCAAAAAACCACATCAGAATAGATTTACGTGTGTCTTATTAGCCATGAGCACCCACAGCATGATTAATGCTCTGCAAGAGAGACAGACAAGGCTGTCTCTGCCCTAAGAAGCTCACAGTCTAGCACTGATAACACTTGCCTTGTAATTTAGGAGGTGTTAAATTAATTTTGTGTTTATTAGTATTGTGACCCTCCTCTGGATGCAGTTCTGGGGTGCAGAAGCCATTGTAGGCACATGAATCAGCTCGAAGTGGCTTCATTAATCCATGCAAATCAAATGCCTCCCTGTTAGCTCTGTAAAAGATGCAAGATCAGAATTGTCTGAGCTAAGACTTCTTTCTCCTGGAACATGCCTTGAAACAAATTCCAAATAATGAGTTTCAGGAATCGCAGGCTAATTTAAAAGCTCACATGTGCATCCATTATGGACTCACCAAAACTCATAATCCTGGACTGCCTTTTAAATTTAACAGGGCAGGAATAAAAATGCACTGGAGGGCAAGCAAGAGTTTGTACCCAAGGCCACACTTTGCCTATGAGTTTTGAAGGTAAAAAGATCTATATTTTATTATGAGTGGTGTGTTATGTTCTTGACTACAACTGCAATTTCCTCACATCCACACACTCCCCCTTCCTATAGTTTTTCTTCATAGGATTGGAGAAACAAAAGGTGTAATTGTGGGGAAGTATTTGTTCTTCCCTTCTGATCATGTTCCCATCCCATGCTGCAAATTGTATTTGCAAGTGTTGGCATTTTCAAATGGAATTTCCCATCCTCTCTTCTTGAGCTGTTTCAGTACTTCTGGAAATGTGAAGGATGCGTAACTTTTTTGAAAGCAAAACAGAATTTCAGTTTTCAAAGGCTACTTTCAGAAATATTTCTTAAGCCATTAAAGTAAATAAGTATTAGTAATGTGTGTGCTAATTTAAAGCAGTTGAATTTACAGGAGGTTTTCTACCAAAATCTGTGGTGTTTAGATAAATTCCTAATGATTTTGCTAAGTGCATAAGTATATTATTTTCTGTAACTGGATAAAAATCACTTTCTACCCTTAATATGGTTTTGTAGCCAAGATAGAAGGCTCTCTTTTAAATTTGTCATGGAGACAAATGGAGTTGAGAAGAGCTGGTAGAAAAGATATGTTCTAGCAACTACTTAAAAACCTCATAGCTAAAATATACACAATTACATTGCATATAATAATAATATTCAAAACATGATTAATATCTGGGACTGAGGTGTAAGAGCTTTTCTGTTTAGTGGCTGGGAACAATTCTGCTCTGATCAATATTGGTATACAGTGGGGTTTTTGCCTAAGAAAAATGTTCTTTTCCTTTCTGTAGCTTTCTAACAGCTGCAGGAAATGGTAGCTATTTGCCATGGAAAGCTGGGAATTAACTTTACCAAGTGATGTATATCATCTATAGGACAGTTGAAAGTCCCTATTAAGCTCTGCCATTGTATGCCAAAATGAGGAGGAGGGATATTTGAGAAGTTTGGTTTCTACACAGTAGTTGAGAAATAATTTAACCAGAAATTTTAAAAAGCCCAGCAACCCACACCATGTGGTAATCTGTTGTGTAATAAGTAAAGATGACCACAGCTATGGTAAAAATGCTGGTTTATCTTTCAGGAAGAGATATTAAGCATCTTCTCTGGTTAACTTCTGGCAGCTTGCATTTTATTTCTACTTGGAGCTTATTCTTCATTGCAAGTAAAATTAGGGAAGATCAGTGATTTTTGTTTTGAGGAAAGTGAGGGGGAATTGACCTTGCCTGAGGTTGCAAATATAAAGAAAAATGTTTTTGTGTTCTTACTATGCCACCGCACCAGTAAGCTGTCCTAAAATACTAATTGCCACAGTGGCAGTGATCTCTTTGCAGGAGAATTTCTGTTGCTGTGTTTTGAGGAATTTTTAAGGTTTTTTGGGGAGTTTCAGCTGCTGTGTTTTACAGAGTGATTCCAGTAGATGCTGTTGTCTAGTAATCCTTCAGTCCTGAGTGCTTAATTGCAAAGAGGTCTTCTGGGTTATTTTCTTCCCCCGATATGTCCTCCATGTGAGGTGAGACTGTGAGGTGCTGTAGGGCTGGGATAACCCACATGGGATGGGTTGAATCTGCCTCTCACTGAGCTCTGCAAAACTGGCTGGTTTTTTGTCCTACCTGGCACCTGACAGAGGCTTGGGTGAGCCTGGGTACTGAGCAATGCTGATAAAAAAAGAGGAACAGACTCCATGAGGTAATGAGGAGGTTGTTGGGCCAGCAACTTTGTGTTTGAGAGGGTCAAAGGGGGTCTTCCAGAATGGTTGAGGGAATTGTCTTCCATTTTCTTCCTTCCTCCACATGCACCACTGGAAAGTCACAGCAGCCGCAGTGGTCTCCACAGAAGTTTTCTGTCTGTCTGGGAATTGCGTCCTTAAGGCTCGTGGTTCAGCTGAATTCCTGAACATGCTGTATACCAGTCCTTTATACAGAGAGTTTTACTGGGCACGTGCAAGAGAATTACTATGGGAAAGATCTGGAGTTGTTTAGGGGGAGGAATTGATTCCAAATGATGCCTTGCTGTAGCTTTATTGTGTTTTTCAGACAGGGAATTAAACACCATTTTCTCCACACTAGAAACTTGGAGGCAAAGACTCACTAATTTTTTGGTTATCAAAATCAGTGGTTCCTTACTAGTACAAAATATATATATCCTTGCTTAACTATCTAACTAGTAATTAATAATGCATGTGTTTGTTCTCAAGTATTTATGTTGGCCTCTTTAAAAGAAGTCTTATGTTCTAAGCCCCTTCTGATTTTCCCAGTATTTCATACTTAAATGACTATTCCAAAGTGTAAAAAACCCAGTGCTCATCACTCATTTTTCCATGACCTTATCTCACTCTTAAAGGAAAAGACAAAGGGATATTGAGTGTTTTTTTTCTGTTTGGCTTATCCATTAAATAAGTTGTCTTTATTAGAATGCCTAATAAAGCTTCTGTGCTGAAGTGGTAAATCATGTATTCCCTGGATTTGCATCCCTGAGCTAGTCATGACTGAAGAAACTACATGTGGTCTAATATCTAATTTTCATTATTATCAGCAGTTCTTTTACCACTGGAGCAAAAAGACATCTAACAGATAAACAAAGATTTTGTTCAAAGATGTTCACCTTTTACTTGTTATAATAGGAAAAAATTAAAAGGAAGAGGAAAGTAATTGAAAGGTTTTAATTCCTGTGAATTTTTTAAATGGATTATATCGATTAACAAAATTGCTGCATCTTACAGCAGAAACTTTTTACAAGAAGGCAGTAATTGTAATTAATTTTTAGTCTGTGCCACATATTTGATGATAGCTCTGATTCATGCTATTATATTCTCTCTTCCTTCACCCACAGCAAAACAAATTTAATTTGATTCATACCCTTACGAAAAAAAAAAAAGCAAAATTACTCACATGGTTATGATTCAGCTCTTGGCATAAAACCCTGTCCTCCTCCATCCTCCCCTTCTCCCACCCAAACCTCCCCCACCCTCACCCACTGTATATTTAAGTCACCGTAGTCTGAAAAAGTTGATTTAGAAACAGAGCAAATGAAATCCTTCTTCAAGCTGCCATTTTACTTACGTTGATATGAGTCTAACAAGACTTCCTTTTCACAAGTGCCATGGAGGCAGCAGCAGTACTCTGGTTTTCTTGTTACTTTAGCAGACAGCACCACTGCACTGGTCGTGAGTTGTGCTTGCTTTTAGCAGTTCAGCAGAGCTGCGGCAAGCGATGCTAAAATTGGGAAGGTTCTTGTATTTGTGAGTCTGTCTTTTTAAAAAAATAATTCTTTGAGAAGACTGTGTACAGGGATTTTTTGTTGAAGTGGAATACCAGAAGACCTTACTTTAATGTTATTTTTTCCTTCTTAATTAGTCTTAATTTTGTGTCCTTAACAAGCTTTTACCCAAGAAGAGATAAAAGCTGCAGTGCTTTCATTACACAAATGTGTAGCAGTGTTTGGTGTTTCCAGCAAGTTTGTGCCAGATTCTGCTGTGGATGGGTGGTGGAAACCTCCTGTCTTCACCCACCACTGGAAACACAAGTGTTACAGTTCTGCCCATCATTGTATCCGACGAGCCGTGTTCCGTGAGAGCTGAATGCTGAGCACAGCTCAGGTTCTGTGATCAGACACTGCAGGCATTCAAAGGAGATGTTTTATACATGAAAAAGAGATGTTTACAGAAAGCTGGTATGTAGAGGTGATGCAGTCCAACAATCCCAGTGGAAATTAGGAGCAGCTCAGTGCCTCTGAAAACTGCCATGTGTTATGTATATAACAGTGAGCACAGAGGAGCTTCCTGCACACTGATGCTGAGAATCAGTCTCAGCAGGTACCATAACTTGCATAAGCTGATGGGAAAAAGTGCATTTTCAGCCAAGCATACTAATACAGTCCTTCCACTTTCACTGAAAGAGACAGATAGGGGATAGCTTAAGGGTAAATATCAAAGAGTTTTGGGGGTTTTTTTTGTTTCTTTATTTGTGTGTTTTGTGTGGCTTTTTTTAGTAAAAAGGTTCTCAGAGCCTAGATCTCTTGTTTACTCAAAGGGGGGGACAAAAAAAAAAGGACTTGCTCACTTTCTAGCTAAAGGATGTATGTTTCTTTATATCTGTGCTTACAAGCTTCACTTTATCAATAATATCGACAGGGAAAGGGATCTGTAGGGAAGAAAAGAGAAAATTCCTTTCTTCTTCCTCTCCCTAACATCATCTGCTTCTGCATGGAGCTATAAGGAAATTACATGTACACTCACACGCGTCCGTGGTCTGTGACTTTGCCTGGTTCACACGTCCCAGTGATGCTGGAAGCTTCCCCGTGGGCTGGGCTCTTCCCCTCCGGCAGAGGAGGGCCTTCAGTGCAATTAGCATTGAGGGTGGTGTCAGTTTGCTGGGGAGCTCACTCCCTTCCTCAGGGAAACACGAGAGTTGGAGTACCTGCTTTTTTCACCAGTCCTGAGATGACTTCCACGTCTTCAGTCCTGGTCACAAAGTACTGTTGTGAATAAACCTGATCTAGAGTGACAAGTGGTCTTGCACATGTGGTGTCTTTGTGGCCTTTTCCTCTCTGTCTCTTCCCTCATGGCTTTATCCAAGATGAGAACTGTCTAGCTTGGGCTAACTCCCTGGGGAATAGGAGAACCTAAGGTGTGGTGGGTGGTGGCCTTTGGAGTGCTGAAATCTTGACAGGATCAGTCCCTCTCACCTGTGTTGTCAGCTGGATGGTCCCTGTATCCAGTACCACTGACCAGTGTCCAATACCAGGGTTGTCCTGCCCCTGTGTCCAATATCAGTGATCAGTGTCCAATACCAGTGTTGTCCTGCCCGTGGCCAATACCAATGGCAAGCATTTCAAAAGCAATCAGGCAATTTATCCCTCACATTTGGACCAAGACACAAAGATGAGAAAGTCAGAAGGGAAATATATTTTGGAGAGGACAGTTGCTGACTACAGTAGGAAACAGTGTCTGCTCGAATGATAAACAGGTCTCCTGAGGAAATGGTCAGCAGAGAAAACAGGAGGTGGGAGGTTTTATTTGTGAGGGTGCAAAGAGCAGGGTGAAGAAAATAGTGCCTTCCCTCTCACAATTCCTCATTCTCTGCTTTCCTGCACTAGTTGGGTTTCTGTGTTTCTTGTTGGGGTTTCTTGTATTTACTCTAGAGAACACAACAGAGGGAATCCGGATGAATTTCAGTCATGTCTGAATGGCCAAGCAGCTGAAATTAGACCTTCACTGCCAGCAATTCAGTGATGCACCTTTCTGCGTTCCCATTTTGCAGCAGGACAAAAATCTCAGCCTCTGACCCTAATCCCTCAAAAAAACCCACCCTAAAATGCCACCACCAACAACTACACTGTATTTACCAAAAAGAGCATTTCTCAATAATGAGGACAATGATGAAAACACCTTCTTACCCCGTTGGAGAGCAGCTGCTGTAATTTTTCAGTGTTATGTTTTTGCCACATAGAAGGTGACTGTTTTTGCCACATAGAAGGTGACTGTAGATGATCCAGCTCAGCACTAGGCTGGAATGAGATGCACAGTGTGCTCTGGGAGATGTGGCGTGGGACAGGGAGCCAAGAGCTCCTTAGGTGCAGCTCACTTCCATATGGAAACTTCTGTGATGTTGGTCAAGACATTTTAAGTATTCCTGGCTTCTCGTTTTCTAAAGGAGACTAAAGACTACCATTTCACAGGGATATTATGAGGATTTACCTTAAAATGTATTTCTGAAGTATTTATAATGGTTAATCAGCTTTTCCATTATGGAGTACTTATGTTATTTGGCTGGCTTCAGCCACACGAATTCACACAAATGCTATACATAGAATACTTTGGTGGAATATTGTGTTTGGCTCATCTGAGTCATGGTTTCCATTCAAAAAGAACTGATTGTTTTAATCTAAATTATTTTCATGAAGAACCTCGTAATAAATGCTTCGGGAAGAAGTCAGAGATGGAGCGTGATAAAATCGTTAGCATAAAATATCTCATCAGAGCTGAAGGCAGATATGACTGCTGCCTACCAGCGAGCTGCAGAATGGAAGAATGAGGGCATTTGTGGTATAGCACAGGAAAAGGAAAAGCACTGTTCTAGCAAAGAGAGGACAATGCAGATCACTTCATGTTGTGCCAGCAGCTGGCCCCGACTAAGTTTAAGATGGAAATTTTGAAAAAAAAAGAAGGTCCAAACTATCAGAAGCAACTTCTGGAATAACCTTTCAATTGCAGGAGCTGTGGGGAAGCTGGAACTTTTTTCAAGGTGGGGATACAGTCATGTTTATCAAGTCCTCAGGGAGATGTTGGCTGGCTTGCTTTCCAGTTCCTTTTTTCTGCAGCTCCACCTATTATCTTAGGTCTTCTTCAATTCTGCTGTCCTTAAAGTTCCAATGACGGTGGACAGACCATCTCCCATTTTTTATGTTAGTAGAAAACCCATGGCTATTTTAAGAGAGATTTATTCACTGTCTGCTAAGAAGATGGAACATGTAATTCTCCATAAACTAATCTATCTGTTATTTAAAATAATTTACTGGCTTAATGCCCATAGACAAGATTTATAAAGTATTCTGGTCTCTTTATTCAAATCAAATCACTTTAATCAAAGATAAAAAAATGCCCCAAAAAACTTTTAAAACGTGATCATTTTCTTAAAAAAAATACGGTAGATGAAAAACTGATACTGAGTTTTGTATGTACACAGTGTGAAATTTTTATTAAGTCATCTGCCTTTAATTAAACATAACATTTTTTGTTATCCTCATGCTATTCTAGGATAGGATGTTTTTGTCATTTTATGGTTTTATTGGTCTATGGAATAGTCCAAACAATTTGAAAATGTGGTTAGATTAGTTTTCCCTTGGGTTTGACCTCAGTAAACTTATCTTGTGGTCCAACTAGACTCCTCTTTACTGTATTTATTACCTCAAGACAGTTGTTGTGTGTTGAGTTAATATAATACAATGTGAAAAAAGGGGAAGGGGTGGGAGGGAATTGGGTGTTTTCTGTTCTGTGGGGGCTTTTCCCCTACCCCTGAGAGCAACTTTGAGTCATTCTTCCAAGAGATCCTACTCCCCGCTGCTAAAGAGGGCTGTTGTTCTGTGGAACAGGAGGGTGGGGGAGAGGCGACTTGAGTCATCTCGGCTGGTTTGTCCTGGCATACGTTTCCTGCCCATAAATTGGGATTGGCAGGGCTTGTCAGTGGCAGGCAGCCTGGCCGTTGTTCCGGCTGTGCCTTGGACGGCGTTCGCCGCACCCGTGTGATGTTCGCGGCCACACGTGTTTCTTCCGGGCAGGGAAACGGGGATGCAGCGTGGCTCGGTGGAATCCCAGGCAGGCGCTCCGAGGTGTTGGCCTCTGTTCCGTACGGGTTTGTGGGCAGGTGAGGTTTTCAGCATTGCTTCTGGGTGAGCCTGGTTTTATACGCTACTCGTCTCTTCTCGCAGCAACCCCTCACAATTAAAACCTAAAGCATTCATTAGCATAGGCGCTTTTTTTCTTGCAGGAGCCTGTTCTGGCACGGAGGGCTGTTAATTGCTAATCGCTCAATAATGCCTTTCAATAATTCCCGGTTTTTATTGACTCGTGCTGTCCGCCGCGCGCAGAAGTTTTTCAGAGCAGTGCCGGCACATCGCTCACCAGCACCCTTTGCTCTGCGAGCAAATAGATCTTCTACGGGAAGATAGATCTGTACGTGTGTGTATATATAGGTAACAGAGGGGGCTTCTCCCCGCGGTGAGGCGGGAAGCGCCGCTTTGCGCCTCTGCCCTCGGCGGGGGGAAGCGAGCGAGGCGATGGCCGCGGTGGCTGTGTAAACCCCAGCTCGGGGGCGAGGATTAGCGTAATGTGCGCCAGACATTCCTCCCGCGGAGATGCTGGCCGGTGCTGAATGCGGCCGTGTCTGTGTGAGGCGAGGGAGTTTCCTGCTTTAAATCACCGAGCAGGCTCCGGCTGGGCGTTCCCGCTCGCTGCCCTTTTTTCCTTCCCCCTCAATGAGTGTCCTTTGTGTAACCCCGCTAATTCAGAAAATTCTCCGCCGTAATTGGAACTGCCCCGTCACGTGGCCGCCGCCCGCCGATTGGCCGCCCTTAATTGGCGGGTCGCTATAAGAGCGGAGCGCGGCGGCGGCGGGCGCTGCTCCGCGCCGCTCCCGCGGCCTCGCCGTCCGCCGGGCCCCGCGCAGGGCCCGCGTCCGCCCGTCCTCCCTCGCCGCCCCCCCCCCCCGGCCCGGGGCTCCCGGGAGCCGCCTGTCAGCGGGAAGCGCCGCCGGGCTCGGGTGAGTGCGGGGCGCAGCCCTCAGGAGCGCCCGGCCCGCGGAGCCGCGCTCTGCCCCGTGCGCGGCGCTGGGGAGGGAAGGAAGGAAGGGGCGCACCTGTGGGGAGCGGGGGGAGCGCCGCGGGTGCCGCCTGCTCCCCCCTCTTCTTGTCGCCCCGGGGGGAAGTTCCTCGGAGGTTTCTCGGAAGCCCGTCTGGATAAAAGCACCCCTAGCACGTGTGTCCGCGACTTCCTTGTCGCGGGGAAACTCCTTTCTCCTTCCCCGGGGGTGGGAGCTGGACCGCGGCGCTCAGGTGTGGGTGGCGGTGGGCGAGAGGAGGGTCCCCGGTGTGCGGGGTCCCGCCGAAGGGGGAGGCTGGGGCTGCAGGCGCTGGAAGTTTGCTTTGCCATTGTTTTTCGTGTGTGGAAACTGAAGTGACTTTAAATCACGAGCTAAGCGAGCTCGCTTGCGTTCTGCGTGTTAAAACTAGATATAACTTCCCACGTGCATGTTACTTAATATCCTCTCAGTGTTTAGAAAAAAATAGTAACGTACTTCAGAGACGCAATTCTCTTCAAGGCAGAAATACAGTGATATATAAATATTCAGAATGTTGGGTTTTACAAGACTTCTGAATGTAGTGTGATCCTAGAAACCGTGTTACCGTGTGGGTGCATATTAAAACGCTTCTTTTAATTGTATTTAAATACGGTACATTAATTGCTACATTGAAAAGTGCCTGCAAGTCAGATGGGAAACAGTAGTGCCCATAATACATGGTAGACCTTGCGTGTTGGTCAATAAGTAAAGAATGGATATATTATGGGGCAGTTGTAATTTGTGTTTCAGGTCTGCTGTTATACTTTGTGAGCTTTATTTTTACTTTCTTTTTGAGCTGTGACTTATTGAACATGCATTTGGAAAGATCTTTGGTTACAGGTTAAAAGGTGTCATGCAGAGTATGGTCTTCTCTGTTGATTCTGATGCATAAAATGCTGTTTCTTATTTTTAAATCTCTTACTTTCATCTGTCTCAGATCCCCATGTGAAGATTTTTCCAAAAAGGGCAAAAAGAAACTAGCTAGTGTTGAGATTACATTTCTGGTATGAAGCTTGTCTTAATTGTTCAAAGGCCTTTCTCTCCTTCCTAATACAATTTTCGGAAGCTCTTTGAACAATGCTGTATATAAAAATAGAGCTCAAGGTTGTTGTGTTGCTAATTTTATTGCAAAAACGAGTAGGAAATGTCTAATAAGAGAAGCAATAAAAAGAATAGATGTTGAGATAAGCATGTCTTCCAGAGGCACTCTGGCTTCACAATTCGGGAAGAACGTAATCCAACTTCTGCTGTCGGAGTCTCCTCCTCAGCTCAGGTGTGGCTGGGCACCATCTGAGGGCAATGTTCTGTTTTCAGGCTTGAGCACACAGCTCTGAGGTTCTGTGCTTGTGGTGGGGCTGGGGAGCAGCTCCCTGCAGCTGGGTACGTTTTTACTTATAGATTTACCAATTAAAATTCCAGAGGAAACATTCATAAGGTTAGCATTCTTCCCAGAGGTCCCCCCGCTCCCTTCCCCCCACTCTCCCAAAAATAAAAAGCACATACTACTCTGTTTAAGTAGTCTGAGCTTGAACAAAATTTAACTGTAGTCAATTTGTTGTCTATTATTAAAATGATCAGTCCCCTCCCACTGGGTTTCACTCACCTGTTTTGAAATACTTGTATGAGGTGAGGGCTGACTGATTTAAGCATAAGATGAAATTTTGAGAATTAAATAAACATGTTCCAGTCAAATTCTGTTTAGATCATGTCTGTTACTTGTATTTTGGTTTGTGTCATACTGATGACTGTTCCAGTTTATTAAAAAAAAAAAAACCTTACGTTTTGTAGTATATGATCTCATGCAAAACCACATTTTGCCCTCATTCTGTTAGTAAGTTTTTGCTGTCTGATTTTTGTGAACTTACATAATGAAAATATTTGTTTTAAAAAAGAAAATGCCTGGTATTACAAAATGCTTTGGGGGAATCTGAAATTTTAACTGCAACAAGTAAATTTTGTTATGTGTCATAATAACAGTTTTTACTAGTTATTGTGAGTGGTGCTGCCTGACTGATGTAGAGAAGGGCAAACATGAGGAACGTGAGAAATGCATTAAAATAGCTTTTTTGGGGGAGGACACTGTTGTAGTTCTGTGTCAGCTGGCAGCTTAGATGCTGAAAGGGTTATGTGGCTGGTTCACCTCTGTCCCTGATTTATTCAGTTGTTTGGGAACACTTCAGCAGTGTGTGGATTCTGTAAAATATTTTGACTGTGGATAGCAAGGCATGTGTGTGATAAAGCAGCACTGCATGGTGACACCCAGAATTGTTAGATAGCAGCAAGTTCCAGATTCATTAATTTGGATGTTCTTAGACCATGTGCTGGTGCACATCACATTCCTCTCCTCTCTTACACATAACACACACTGACCTGCATATCGTTAATTTTTTCCTACTAAAATGAGTTCTTTGAGTGAGAAATCATTGTAATAGCTAAAGTGAACTATGGAAACTCCAAATGTGTGGTGTGCACCCTCCTCACCCTGTAGCACCTTGAACTGGTTGGGTTCCATAGGTCCTTTCCGTGTCTGATCAGCACACAAGCACACTCCCAAATGTGGCTGTGAGGGATTGCTTTTGGTAGTACCATGGTTCCCCACCTCTTAGACATTACTCTTTCCCCTGCCCAGGAATTGGGGTTTGGGTCAGCTGTTACACTTCTAGTTAGCCTTAACTTAGGGAAAGTTTTTAATAAGCAGGGATGCTTGCTTCCAATCCCTGAAGATATGTTACATTTATTATATGGCAAAGGAAGAAGTTGCCCTTTAGATTACTTTCCTTCACTGCAGTTCTTTGAGCAAATTTTTCCCCTTTAAGCTCTTGTTGCGTTGAGGTCTGAAAACTGATTTCTTTACATGGAATCTGTTCTCTACAAATGCAGGAACACTTTGTTCGTCCATCTGTAATTTTAGTACTGCTGATAGTTCTTCTGCCCCTGTACTTGTTAGAAATGCATGGTTTAAGTAGTTTTCTTGGGGGTGGGGGTTATCATGTTTGATTTGTTCCTACGAATTACTTGGCACAGCTGAAAAGTTGAGCTGGTGTTACTTGTTTGCTTGGGATTTGTGAGAAAGATGAAACATCTTTTAAAATACGCGTGTCAGAGATGTAGCAATTTTATAGGCTTGTGATAATTTAGACTGTTAATTTTTCTTTAAATGTCTTGTTGAAAATCCTCAGCACCAAAAAGAAGCTGAACTTAAGCTACTGCCTGGACAGACTTGAGGTGGATGGCGTATCTAAATCCTCCTGTCTCCTACATATGATAAATGTGATTTATCATTGGCTTCAGTTCAGAATGCCAGAACATGATCATCAACTCATTTCTGTGAAGATCTTGTATTGCTCATAAAGACTGATGAGTAGTAGTGATTTAAATAAGTGATTTACTGGTACAAATAGCAGTACCTTAAAAGTTCAACAGTCCCAGGACAGAAAAATCTGCATTTATGGCTCAGATGTAGAGTTTAAGAATGAATTGACTCAAGCAACCTTACAGAGTTACTGGATGGCTTTGAAGTTGATGGTGGAATGATGACCTACAAGTTGTTCTTTCACTTTCACACCTTCTATATGGCACATAGGCGATTCTCTGGGCCATCCCCCTGCCCAAATGGTTCGGCTGGCAGTTTTTAAGCAGATCCTGATTGCTGTGTTTCTGACCTGTTCTCAGAGATAACTGACACGGGCCTGTTGTGCAATTCCCAGCAGAAAAGCTTGCCTTGTCTAGGCTTGCCTAACAATACAGATGGTGCTGAATCTGACTATTCCTGGTGATAAATTTGAACTGAAACTATTTGTCCAAGAAGAGCAGTTTAAACCTCCTTTTCAAGTTTGTGTACTATTATATCCCCACAGTGTCTTGGAAGTCAGGTCATCGTGTTGCCTAAACAGAGATTTGGAAAGGTGGGACTGGGTGTGGCTCACAGGAGAGCACGCTCTGTAATCTCCTGGAAATTATTCTATTTTTTGAGCCTGATTTCTTTATAATGGTGGAAAATTTCAGCTTTGACTATAATATACAACAGCAAGATACGCTGTTGTAAGCATCCAACTTTAGGGAAGAAGCTGTAGCTGTTCTTTCAAAAAAATATACTATATTGGCACAGCTCATACTGTGTATTATAAAATGAGGTATTGAACCAGGGAAACTAATGATCTGACAGAATTATTGCCTAGAAACACTGAGCAAGCAACATGTTTCTCAAATGGAAACACTCGCTGACTTTTTGTATAGCCTTGTTCAGATTCTTCTCTACTTCTAAAATGTACTTTATTTCTCTGTGAGAGCACAAGTGAATGTTAGAACATATCAACCAGCAAGAAATAAGTTTTCTAGGCCAAGCTCTTACTAGTGGTTGCATCCATTTTGAAAATTTCTGACTGTCTCTAAAGGTTTTTGTAGATGAGGGAGAACAAAACCCCCTTCATTTTGAATATGTGAACGCTTACTCGTGTTACAACAATACATGCTTACTTTTAGTACTAGGCAGTGATGCAGCCCTCCCAGTGAATCTGCAGACTGGGGTTATTCTCTTCATAGTGAGATATCAAAGTCAACATTCTGAAAAAAATTGTGTTGGCCTTCTAATGGTCATTCTGCACTCCATCTTTACAGTAATGCTGCCTAAAACATGTGCAAGTACCTTTCAGCAAAATTTTGGGTTCCTTTTTGCACATCAGTTTGTGCTCTTGAAAAGTTATGCTCCGTAGTTATTATGTGATGAGATTTGTCTGTTTCATAATCATCTTGAACCAGATGTTTCACTTTTCTTCACCATCAGAAACATCTCCTATAAATAGATGCATAGTGCTGTACAGTTTTGTAGCTGTCTTGGTCATGGTGAAACTGCATGTTGATAAATCAGTGCTCATTTTAAGAGCAACATCTGGTCTAAATTTTGTATCCAGCTGTTCACACCTTAAGGAAAACATCACAGGTCTGGATGGCTTGTGAATAATTAAATATTTGTATTTTATTAATCTTTTGCTGCCCTTGTCTAACAAGTGTGGGGTTGCGCAATACACATGAAATTATTTGCTACCTTTATTGCAAATACCTGGACCAGTTGTTCATTTGAGAGGCCCATTTTATTTTGCCCTTTTAATTTATGTTGAGGGGGAACAGATATTAAAACCCTGAATAACAGTATTTAAAAGAGCAGACTTGTATAATGCTTATGCTCAAACCTACTTTAAATTTTAGGCTTAAAATGATGATACTGTGATAAAGAAGGTTCAGCATTTGGTGGTGTGCTTTACTGAATGGGATTTGAATGCTTTGAATGAGAGATGGTCATGTGAATGTGATCATGTGATATCATTCTTGGTTTTGTATAAAAACTGGAGATACTTGCCAGTATCTACCTGCAGATGCAAGGGAGAAGTTTCTGTGCTAGCAAGTTGGCAAAAAAAGGGTGAAAAAGTTGGGAATATGAGGAGGCAAGATACTTGACTGTCCTGATTGTTTCAGGAGGCATCTGCAGAAATGAAAAGAATTGAAAATTTGGTGGGTTTTGAACTATTTCCTTAATTCATTTAACATGTGGGAAGACTAAACTTTCAGGCAAATCTTGCAAGTTGTATCCAAATTCACTAATTAGTAAGATGACAGCCTTTGAATGGAGGAGATCTTCATGTAGCATCAGCAAACATTTAACTCCTCAGACCTATGGCTTTGGTTAAGCTTCTGGATGAATTAAAGAATATGTAAATATTCATCATTAATGACTATGTTTGTGGTATCACTAATCACTTATCAGTGCAGAAGTCTTTTTAAATCAGTTTAACATGTCTCTTGTAAAGCTTGAGTGTATTTTGGTGCCTGAAAAAGCACTGATTTCTCAGTAAGTAAATGAAGGTGAAAGTGTTCTGCTGGGTATGTTTTGTGTGTGCAAGTAGTAATCAGTTTGCACTGTGCTTACAAATAGACTTCTTTTTGGGAGCCTGCTCTTGACATAGTCCCTAGTGAGTGAAAAAAATTGGATTCTCATCAGTAATTAGTGCTTCCAATTTACCTCTAACAGCAAAACCAGCCTGCATGGTGCCAGCTCCCTAAGCAGGCAGGTATTTTGCCCTGTGCAGCATGGCAGGGATGAAGTGCCTGGGTTTGGTGGCAGCAGCAGAACCGGGCGCTGCGATGGAGGCTGAGCTGAAGCCCTGGCCGGGAGAGCTCCGCGCCTCCTCCGAAATTCCTCAGGGGAGGAAGGAGTGGACGGGAGGCCTCCCTCCCCACAAGCAGCTGTGGAATGAGGATGAAATCCAATGTTTATTCTTTCTCCCGGAAACTATAGGAAATGTAGCACTCACGTACATTGCATAATAGTGTTTGCAGTTGTGATAGGGAAAGCCTGAGCAGGGCGCAAGGAGAGCGAGGTGTTAGAAACTCTGGTGTTCTCAGGAACAACCACAGCACGGGCTGTGAAGGTAGTAAGCTGCTTTATCAGGGAACTGATCCTTGCTTAAGGGAATGCTGAGCATCCTTAGAAGATTTTTGACCTTCCTTTAGGAGGTGGCAGCTGAACCAAGCTGCAGTGCAGTGTCATTAACTCTCGGGAGCATCTGTTGGTGAAAGCAGACAGGAGGATGTGCCTTGTGGCTGGGGAGAGGAACTGGAAGTTGAGTGACTGCTTTGTTTCCATTTTGCTGCCTATTGCCCAGACAATCTTTTGGTGGAAGCTGTGATTTATGTGTCTTATAAAGGAGTTGCTCTCTTGAGTGCTGTGGTGGTCCAGTCCACTGTTGTCAGCTACAGGGGTCTGCCTCTGCTCCATGATGCTCAGGTGGCTGATGAAAACCAGTCTTCACATACAGAACATGAAAATGCTGCCCATTGTCAGACAGGTGTAGTGTGAGCTTGTCTCTCACTAGTGGCACCACTTTTCCTGGGAGATCACCTGCCTGGCTGGAGCTGCTCAGAAACTGTTGAGAAGTATCAGGCAGGTCTCACTAAAGCCTTCTTTAGTGCAGCAGCTGGAGAAGGCAAAAATCTCATGTCATATTCAGAAAAATCAAAGTGCTTTCTTCCCAGCTGGCTTATGGCTGTAGGGAGACTGAACCTCCAAGACTCTGAAATCCATATACAAACTTAGTGAAAGTGTGCTGATGTCAGGGTGATGCTCCAGGTTGCAAGTGCCTTGCTGGTTTTGTTCGGCTGTTCTGAGTAGGCTGAGTGATGGGGAGGAATGGCTCCTTCCCGAGTGTGAAAGGCAGTGTCTTCCACTGGGTGTATCAGTAACAGCAGCAAGGTAGGAGAAACCTTTATGTAAGGAAAAACTGACGTGTACCACTTGTTTCTTACGCCCCAAAAGAAAGCTTTTATGACTATTATCCTAGCTAGGTGTCTCTTTCTTGGCAATGATGTGTTTTAGTAGCACTATTATATAACAAAATTTCCCCTGAAAACATATCATGCTCTAGAAAATGAGTACAGAAGGTGGCAATACATTTGAATTAGAAGTCTCTAATTGCCTCTTAAGTGTGAAGTACCATGGCATGCCTTGCTCTCCTGTTGGGCACAGGATTCATCTGCTTGGTTACCTGATCTGGTAGGGAGGAGGGAAAAAGCTATACTGGTAAGCTGAGTGCTGTATTTTCCCCAGGATTTTCTGCCCAAAGAGTTGCATGTTGTAGCCAGAATGCCCCTCAGTAATTTGTAACTTCAGAGATTGACTTGTTTGGTTTGAGCACTTCCAAAATGCTTTTGCTGCCTGATAAATTTGCCTACTGGAACTTGCTTATTTCTTGGCTGAGGTTAAAAGCAATGCTGTGCTGGAGGAGCACTATGCAATTCAATACCACAGAAGCACACATCAATTAAAAGGTGCCTAGATATGGGCAAGGAAGCTTAGTCAAATATTCATTTGGGAGGTGGGGGGCAACCCCAAACAAAATGCTTGTATGTTGTGGATAAAATTGCTTTTTTTTTGTAATAGCCTGGAGGGCCAAACCCATGGGGAAAACTCTTCCTGGGATGTCAAGTAAACCTGTTTCTAAAGGGTTGCATTCAGTAGCCCAGTTAGGTAGGAGCAGTTAAGGTTCTGATGGATATCCTGAGCAGCATAGTTCTGTAGTCAGACCAAAGGTGTTTTCTTCCTGAAACCCAACCTTTACTTTCCCTGACTTACTTGGTGCAGAGTTGCTTCTTTGGCATCTTATGCTTTTAAGTGCAATTTCTATGCAATTTCAGAGATGGATCTTATGCTTCTGGGGTGTGCTGATAATCAAAAATCGTTAAAAGAACTTGCTTAGCAGACACCTTGATTCAAATACAACACACCCACTTCATTGTGATGCTATTCAGGGAAATGATTCAGTGCAGTTTCAGTGGGTTTAAACAATGGCCTAGTGGCACACCTATTTTGTAGAAAGCAGAGTTTTAAATGGGATGCCTGTTTTCTGCAAGTCTCTACATAGCTAACAGCTGCAAGGTGATACTTAGTAGTATATATGTCCTGTACAGAGCTTCCCTCACTGCATTCTATTTTCCCATGCACTGAAAAGTTCCAAATGAATTGGAAATATTGGAATGATTTGCTGGATCCTTCAAGTTTCACTTTCAGAACTGTTTTACCTTGCAGTGAAACCTAGCTGGGGGTGAGTTGATTCACACATAGTACATACAGCCAAATCCATTTTAAAAGGTACACTTGGTTTGGGGATTTTCTTTCCCCTACTCTCCATACAGGCTGTAATAACACAACAGCTGATTTGTCTTTTATCTCTTTGTTCATGGCTGGTTTGAGTTGCAAACAGTAAAATACTGTGGACAGCTCACGGTCTGGAGCTCAGCTTGCAGTCTTCAGTTCTGTGCATAAATTTGTGTCCAGAAGCAGAAATGGTAGAGCTGGGGCTGACAGTGGGTGGCAGGCTGCAGTGATAAAGATGTGTGTGGAGCACTGGTGTGGCAAGGCAGAATCCCAGACTGCAGTCTCTGAAATACAATGTGAACTTTGCCTGCTTTATCCCTGCCCACGTGCACCTCAGGCACACATCTGAGTGTGACTGTGCAGTGCATGGGTACTGTACAAATGAGTCAGTTCCTGTTCCTTTGGCTGAAGCTTCGTTAGGAGTTCTCAAAAAAGTATTTCAGAATGTGGATGTGGTCAGCACACTCATTTTCCAAGCATCTTAAAGGAAACCCACATCAACTGTGAAAGTGACCTTTGAACTCCTCTGTCCTGCCACTGTCAGAACTCAGGCAGTGCTGCATGGAAAAGCTGGTTTGCTTCAATCTATATCTTCCCTCACAATTTGCACTTCTTTCCATTTAGGTTAAGTGCCTGGTTATTCTTCAGGAGAATTTCCAATAGTGTGTCTGTGTATGACTGATCACTGGTGGTACATCAGCTACACACATAGTTAGAAGCAGCTTCTGACAAACTTTGGGTCATATTTAGTTCCTCACCACATTTTAGTGTTGAAACCCATTAGAACCTGTACTGTTATTTCCTAGTTCTTAAGGCAGAATGTGGTAAAAAACACTTGTAGTGCATCTCCTGGGGTTTAATATATAGCTTCAGCTAAGTAAGCTCTCTTGAAGGCATCAATTATTAAGAGCCTCTTTTTTGAGATGTCAGAGGGATTACTTTTATTGAAAATGTCTGTCTTGTACTATGAATCTCTGTCTATTTAGAATGACTTACTTTTAAAACAACTTTATTAGAGTCTTCCTGCCTTATACCATGGAATTTTTTTGTACATACAATTCTTGTGATTGTATGCACCAGGATCTAGGCTCTGAATGGCATTATCTCCAGAATTACTGTTTTAATGTACTTCCTTTACTTTACTGATATGTGCAGCTGTGCCATCTAATTGTCATCTTGTGCTGGTGTTTGTGTTCTTGCAGTGCACTGGATTTCCCAGCTATCCAGTGATGCTGTGTGAGGCATTCTGCCAGCAAAAGGGAGATGTTTCCCCTCGGAGCCTTTAGGAGGCTGCTGCAGTGGGATGGAGAAGCGAGTCTCCAAATGGGAATGTACACTTTGTTTAGAAGAAAATGCTGCTACCAGATGATGGGAAAATGCTTTGAACCAGTGTTGGAACGTAGAATTCTCAAGTCTTTCATCTGTAAATCTGTGCATCATTTACAGAGCTTACTGTGCTGTATAGGTGGAAAATAATTGGAGTGGAAAAGCTGTGTTATCCATAACTCTAAAGCTTTTACATGAGTGACTCTGCTTTATTAGTAAGTAGTTTATTATTGAGCCTTCCTTACAACATTTGACAGGGAAAAGGAATTGTTTCTTGCATTACTTCACATGTTCACAGCAGTAGTTGTGAATCTCTTATGGGCAGAGAGATAAAAAGAAGTAAGAATATTCTGAAGCTGATCATGCTATTTGCAGACACAGAATGGAGAGCCAAGAGTGCCTGTCATCCTTGCTGCCTATCAGAAGTGTTCATGCACATGTTTTTGTTTGGGCTTCGCCACTCGTCTTAAGAAGAGAGTGAGGATGAATGAGATTGGCTTTTTGATAGTAGTTCCTGTGTTACTGCTGTGTATTACAAGCTATCAGGCTCAACTAGGCTTTAACAAATGACTTATCAGTATAAGTCTACTGGTGTTTTTAAAATATGTTTTGATAATACTTAGAATTTTTAACAGCTGTTATGCTAAAAAGGCAATATTTCCTTCATCTGATTTTAAGAATAAAAGTATGCAGTGTGAGATCTGAATTTAATATGGACACATTTAAGTTCTCCTAAATTTAAATTTTCTCAATGTTATCTTGACTTGTAATAGAGATCTAGTTCTAAAAGCTTTGCTTCAAAGATTAAATTTAATTGCAGCAATGGATCTGACACATTTCTGACTGTCGTACAGTATTTTGCAGTGACAGTTACTTTCCTTGTCCAGGTAACCTTGCATTTAGATAAACTACTGTGCACAAGTATAGAACTCTCTGCCACTTGTCTTCTGTGCTTATTGCAGAGATTGCTTCTGATATTTTTCTCTTCAGACCATCAGAATGTGTGCTGACACACATCAGTGTGTCTTGCAGCTGTAGAGAGATGGAGACCACCTCACTTGTGAAACCAATCTCTGTTCTGAAGTGCAATCTTCATTTGCAATACTGATGCAGACACACATTAAATGGTTGATTTGTATCCTCTGCTTAGTGATTCATGCTTAAGCTGGCTTTGAGTTTTGTCCTTTTGAAATGCTTGTAGTGTTCTGATGTACCATAAGTTTTTTGGTTGCTTGATCATCCTCACTGTCCCGTCTGGGTGTTTGGTCTTTAACGCTACCTTTAGAGTATACTCTGCTGTCATTTCTTCATGCTGCATCTCTGATTATGAAGAAGCCCTTTTGGGCAGAAAGTTGTTGAATTGGAGTAGGCCTGATTCAAAAATACTCTCTTATTTAGTCCGGTGTACTGTGGCTAATTCAATACTGGAATACCTTAAATTTACTTGGAATTAAAAAAGCAAACAGTCCCACAGAACCCTTAAAACTTCTCAGAGGAATAACCAGGACTTTCTCCTGCTCTGCAGTGGTGATTCTAGGAGTAGGAAGAGATAATACTTGCACTTAGAATAGATGTCCCATTAAGCAGCAAAATTTAACAACGACTAATGAGTGGGCATTGCAGTAAATCAGACTGGATGGAATAGGGCAGGTATAGCCTGTGTTTCTATAATACAGCCTGTAATCACAGTCTGCTTTGAGTTGGTGTTTTATGTGTTGGAAACCAGGAATAATGGCTTTTCAGTGGAGTTCTTCACTTGGAACCTGTTGTCACACTCCTGAAGCAGTGCTTATTCAAGCTGCATCAAGAATGTCATGAGAGGCTCCAGTTAAATCTGCTGTTGTAACACAGTGTTCATAACTCTCCAAGAGACCTTCTCAGATTGCAGAATGAGTTTAATCACTGTCCACCACTACACACTGTAGTAGTGGAGTGTTAATCTCAAAGCTTTGGTAGCAGATACTGTTTACTACACAGCTCAAAACTGAGATCCACCTTATAATTGCTGTGGTCTTCTGTTTTGTTGTAGCCTGAACCTATTAGCAGTCCATATGAGATTCAATATTACTGATATTCCATACTATCCAAGTTTTCCCTTCAAGAGGCTTTGTTCAGACTCACTGGTATGCTTGTCCTTATTCTTTTTCTCAGTATTGTGAATTCCCATCACCATAGTCACTGCTTTGCCCTGAAAAAATTTGCCTTCTTCATTTTTAAGGTCACCTTGGTGAAGGACAATATTTCTTTCTATTTGTCCTGGATATACTTTTGAATTTTTGAGTATTCCTGAGATTCTTGAGGTATCCCATTTAGTTGGATACTTGAGTGAGTTACTTTTCTGTTCTTTCCAGTCACATCTTACACAACAGTCCTGGGCTAATTTTTGCCTTTTTCTTGGAGATGGTTTAAAAACAGTTCATGTTATGGAAAAACTAAAAGATAATCTTGGCAAGGTTCTGAGTGGGTAAAACAGCCTGGAGATCATATCTACCATGAGAGAAGATACTTCTCCAGCTGGTGCCTCCTTTATTCTGTTTCGTGGGAGTTATACACTTGCACAAAATATTTCTATAAGTTCAGTCTTCTCTTCCAGATTCTGTATTTCCCCTTTTGAAAAGAGGGATAAAGTCAAAGTTAAATTTTCATATTGTAATGTGTTCACATGCATTTTTTGAACTACTTAAGGTCATGGGTTTGTGGTTTTTCTTCAGAATCCCATTTAAGACTTAACCCAGACTTTTGTGCCTTTTTAGCATAGTTAGTGTGACATTCTCTACAAGTTTGCTGATTAGCACTTGCTGTGTACAAACTGCTTTTGCACTGATGGATGCAGCCCTGTGTTTTGACTCCCTCTTAATTATCTGCATGATAATGAAGAGGTCAAGCATGAGAGGGCAGCCTGGCTTTGACTTACACGTGTCACTCAAATGTTAATAGCCTTATTACACAACTCAGCTAGTGGCCCATGCAGTACAGTCCTAGATCCAAACAGGTCTTTCTGGTGAAATGCTTAAAGAAGGTAAAGCAGTACTGACAGCCATGTAGCTCCCCTACCAAGGCACTTTTTTGTCCCTGTTTACCTGATCACTCCAGTGAAGTGCATGTATGTGTCTGCATATTTGTGTGGAAGGAGCAGGGGATCTTCACTCAAATGGATGTCTCAGTAAAACACAATTGTCATGTTTCCCTAAGATCCTTCAGTTCTGTGTACTTTAAAACTCCTCTGCTCGTTAACTTGTAAAGCTAGAATTGTGTGACTTCTTCCTCAGTGTTCCTGGGAGTATCAATTTGGAATAAGGACCTTACTAACTTTAAAAGCGTTGATGCCCCTGTCCCTTACACATCACTGTTCCTGCTTTCTCCTAAGTTAAATATAGAATATTGCCTATCTAGAGCTGCATGAATTGGTGTTTGTAACCTGCGTGTGACTGGCTGGTGTCTGTTACTTTATGCAGATTTAATGCCAGTAAATATTACCCCGGGTTCTGTAGAATAGGTGCCTATTTTAGGAAACTTCTTAACACTTTGTACCTGTTGCTCTTCTGCTAAACGTATTTCTCTTCACCATTTATGGTCTAAAGGAAGCAAAGTCATGTGAGCTGTGGGATAAACATACACATTTAGGTCTCTGTGGCACAGTAGCATGCTGTTGTCATGTGATAATCTTCAGGCAAGATAAAATGTGCCCTTGGCTTTCAGATGTCTCTTGCAAAGATTTCTTAACACTTGAAGAATTGCAAACCTTATTTTTGGTCAGTGAAAGGTGCTTCATCTTCTAATTTGCAGAACACTTACCTAGAACACCAGTTCTGGTTTAATGTCAGATTTTCTGAAGACCTTAACTGCATCTGCATTGTAATCTGGGCATTATGTTCAGATTTGCAGGCTTCTGAGGGCTTTAATGCTCCCTGATGATTTTTTCAATGTCCACCTTAAGGCTGTATATTGTGTTTTTGTTGAAGTTGCAGATTCTGCATTTTTTTTCACACACTTACAACTTGCACCCTTATGTTTCCAGGGGAAAGATTACTGCTGTATAAGATAACAGGTGTGACACCCTGCCTGGACTTCGGTTTGTTGGAATGGTTCTAGCATTTACCAGGGGGAGGAAGGTGGCTGTCATCTAAACCACATGTACTGCAGGGATAAAGTGAGTACCTCTGATTCATAAGGTACAACAATGCCCAAACCATGCTTGTAGTCCAGATTCACAGTCCTACAGGTTTACAACTAATTGGTTTAAAACACCTATCAAGGTAGTTACTTTATTTTTCTTTCCCCAGCTTACCCAGGCCTGCTTGGGGGCCAGAGTTACTTTCCCTATAGCACTATAAGGGATATTATATTACTAAAACTTATATTTTAAGTTCTCAGCATAGATGTTTTTAGCTTCATATTGCACTTGGCTGGAAGGGGAGGGGGGGAGGGTGTGTTTACCTCCCCCAGTTGAGTTCACTTCACAGGAAGGCAATTAGGAGATGGTGGGCAACAGGACAGTAAATGAATTTATATTTGCCACCCTCCTGTTGCATATTGGTGTGGTACAGGACCAGGTAGTTTTGTAACATCAGCTCTGTAATTGACTAATAAAGTGCCTTATTTTGTGACGTTCAAGTAACACAAATGCTATTCTCCTGGGAAGCAAGTACTAACTGCACTTATGAGAGTAATTATCTTTAAAGTAGGTCCTTGAGAAGGATACAGAAGGATCATGCTGTCAGTGCTGCCAGTTAGTCTTAGAAATTGTTGGCACTTGGCTTGTTACCCAACTTCTGGATCAAACTGGTCTCATCCCTGGTATGCTTTCACTTGTGTACTGGATGCTTGCCAGTCTATGCTTTTTCTTTCCCTGATATTTTCTTCTTTTTTTAATTTTTGTCTTTTCTTTATTTTCTTTCCCTTTTATTTTCTGCATGTAAGTATCCAGCATGAATAAATAACACTATTACTAAAGATGAGGGCCCCTGTTTTCCACACAGACTGGGTACTGTAGAGGCTGGAACTGCGTGGTAGCTTGAATTGAATTGCATGGTAAGGACATAGCAGGGCTTTCAGAGCCCAGCCATCAAAGATTATGCGCTGTAGGGGTATTGAGAGAGGTTTGAGTAATTTTACCCACCATCAGAATTTTTTAGTATTTAGACTTAACTTCAGCTGAATCATATCTGCACTAATATACAATATTTTGTGATTACCCATTTGGTTTCTGCTCATGTTTCAGCTGCATTGATAGTCAAATTGTTGATATTTGGCATGCTGAGGGTGTGCTGTTGCAAGGTGCATGCTTGCTGTTTAGAAAAAGAGAATTAAGCTAACTAAGAAACTGATAAAATAATTCTTTGACAGCTGTTGAATCCTTAGCATCTCTACAACAACGATATTGCAGTGCTGTGAGCAGCAGCTATTTGCTTCTTGAATGGCTGGGTGGGTCTGTTCTGCACATGTTCTACACCCTGATGTGCCCAGAATGCTGGTGTGCAGTGAGTCTGGCAAACCTGCTGCAGAGGCACAGGGGCTGTGAGTGCTGAGGGGAACCCAGGACACACAGGTTGTAGGGGGAAAGTGCTTTTTTCACTTTTTTTTTTTTTTCCCCAGTTTCTTCTGTGCTTTGGCAGTCTCCTGCACTGTAACCCTGCCTCGTGCTTAAAAACATTTGGTTTGTGTCCCCGCAAGCAGGTCTGGCTGTGGGGGTTTCTCTAACAAATTTCGTGGGTGCAGTGCTACCTTCCCCATGTCTTGTAAAAAACTGAGCTGGAATCCTCTGGCAAGGTGTTTGTTTAACACTGTGTGCCTAAACAGAAACTTCACTGGCGTTGTTTGCTGCCTTTATACAAAATTCTACCTTACTGCTCATAAAATTGTGATTTGATGAATAAGTTAATTTGGTTTCTCACAATCTGTTACCATCCAGTGGACAGTTACAATACACTGGGGTATGAGCATGTACTAACAATAGCTGACAACTGAATTTTACTCACTTGCAGAACAGTGTGGTCCTAATGCAGGCATTAGAGAAACTTAGTTCACTACTTCCTAGCATACAGAAGCCTCTAGCTTAGGGACCTTAACTCGTGCTTACACCCTTCCATGGAAGTTTTGTGCCACTCTTCAAAGCTGCAGGCTTCGTTATTCCATCAATTTCAGTTTGAACAGTTGCTTAATTCCTTATGAAACCTATTTTATTATGGCTGTAAAACATATGTTGAATTAGTCTACAGTTTGGCTTGCTCATTTTTTTGTGCGCTCAAATTAGTATTTACAGCATCCTTTATGGATTTTTGCAGCTAAGCCAGTTTCTTATCTGTTTGTATCAAATCCTTCAGAGACCATGTCTGTGAGGTCAATGCAAAAATAAGTCCTGGTTAAAGGTAACTGTGTTTGCATTTATCAGCAATCAAATTTTAAAAACAAGTTGGTTAGTTGGCCTTTGAGAATGTGAGTGATTTTGCCTTTAGGAAGTTGTTTTACAAGGCTGTGCCAACTCTATACCTCCCTAGGCTTGCTCATACTAGTGCTCTCTGGAAAAGCAATTTAAGAAATGTCTTGGGCAGGATTTTCATAAATCTATTCAGCCCAATCAGAAGCTTCACTTAATAGAGCAATGTATAAATAGTGCAGAGAGTCAAGTGACCATCAGCTGGTCTGAATGGGTTTGACCACTACAGTCACAGGGTCTGAGGTATGCAGGAGCTGGGATCACTGAAAACATGCTTTGCTGCAGAGATATCCTGGTGCTGGCATAGTTATGTAACTGCAGAGGAATTAATGTGTGTGAGAAGGAGTTTTAATTGGACACCTGTACTTAATGTTGGTTTCACCTTCTGTGTCATTATTGTGGGCTTTTAAAAAAGAAAAGTTACTGCCTTGATTAACTTTCCCATTTTGTTAAGTGGTATGAATTGCAGTGCAGGGCTGAACTCCACGATTATGCATTTCCTTTATAAACTCAGTGCCTACTCGCTTGAAACAATGCACTGATCTGTTTTACTGAATTCAGAACTTAAGACAGAATGGCTCTTTGCCTAAGTTCATATTAGGTAATTAGAAGTTCTTGGCACACTTGGTAAATGCTGAAATTCCATTGTGTTGTGCATTAAGCATGGGGAACTATTTCTTCAACTGCAGTGCCAGTGCACTAAATTATGTGTTTTGGCTGTCCCTGGTGATGGCTTTATTAAATCTCAGTGAAACTGTCAGCTCTGGACTTGCAGGGAAGCTGTCTTTTTTTTGATTGGGAATTTACTGAAACCAACATCCAGGTAATGATTTTTTTATTTTATTAAAAGCATCCAGCTTCCCCACTTGTAAATATCACAATATGGATTCTAGTAAACAAACTAGTAAAATGGCACCTATTTCTTTGTGGTCAGTTCACTTGACACCTGTGGCTGTGCTGTCCAGGACAAAAACATTTTACCAACTTCAGTAACTTCATGGGAAGAACTGTTGTCCAAACACAAGTAATTGGTATTTCCCTTGTTCCTTTCCCTACGCACCAAAATATACTGAACAGCTTTCCCCCCCTTTCATTACTGTTTTGAATGCTTGTCAGTGCCATCCCTGTCCTTAGAATGTACTAGGCCATTATGTGACTCTCACTGCAGAGCTGTTTGATAAGAACCTGTTTGTTGCCTTTCCTATCAATTCTACAGCTTTATTTTTAAAAGTTGTTTATTTAATCCAAACCAGAAAAAGAATGGTGGCCTGTGTATCAGTTATGTTTCTTGTCCTGACTGATGTACTTGAAGATCATTCAGTTGTATTAAACATACCTTAATTCAGCAAGTAAAGCTGTGGGTCTGTTAGGAAGTGATTCACAAGTTTTCTAGTCACCTGCCTTTGTGTTTAATGCACAACACACATCCAGTAGGTTTTTTCTAATCTGAGCATGATAGGGTGACGGGCATCTTGCCTTTTTTTTGGCAATAAAACAGTATATTAGAACAGTTCACCAGTGTCAAAAGCTCTGCCTGTTGGTTTTATAGACGACAGATGGTGCCTTTTTTCAGTAACTTGGTATTTCTTGCTTTCATGAGGCAGTGAGACTCCTGTCTGCACAAATATCAAACCCAGGCACTGCTCAGGATTATGGGTACAGCTGAAGGCTTCAGGTTTCATGTGTGCAAAGAGCTCCTGCATCTCTGAGGTGTTCACAAGCCTCGTCCCTTTGCCTTCCTGCAGGAGCTCTGAATTTGAAGTGACCCAACCCTTTGTCATCTGAGGAGCTGAACCTTTTCCTGCTGCCCTGGTTAGGGCTGGGATAAAGTTGGATGGAATGCACACCCTTAGAGGTCTGGGGGTCCTTACAAAATCTGCTCAAGAGCTGCCCCTCAGCATCACCTGCCCTAAAACAGAGGGTCATATCTGGGTCCAAGGCTCTGCTCATCCCTTCGCCTCACTTTTCCTCTTACAGTTGCAAGGGCTCTGGCTAAAACTTGCAAATGACAGAATAGTTGATAATGTAACAAATCAAAAGTTCTTTCATTAAAATAAAAATTTCTTATTTAAAAATATCATTTGTATCACCAAAAGTGTTGTAAAGCTGCTGTCTGAGCCTCTTGGCCTCTCCTTGAATCCACAGTGACCGTGCTTTCTCTGACTTGCTCCAGAACCTGCTTGACTGAGGATTGGAGGGCAGATACTTCCTCTGAGTGGCCCCAAGCCCTAAGTGCCTGTGGTGGAAAAGCTCTTTCTCCCTTTGTGGGATGGTCCTTGCCCTCCTCAGTACTGCTCAGCCCTGGCTGAGAGGGAAGCTGGGAGTGTTGTGCTCTGAGGTTGGGAATGGCTTCAGCTCTAAGCTGCAGAATGGTGGCAATACTGCAGTGGGTTATGCTGGCTTGGCTTGAGGAGGATTGAAGTCAGGGAAGGGTGAAATTATTGCCTGCAATAGACAGGTTTTAGTGAATGAATTGTGCAAATCCCTGGGGTGAGTGCTCCGGCAGAGAAGTGCCCATGCTCAATTCCCAGCTTCTGTGCCATTGCCCTCATGCCTCTGGTACCTATTCCTGGGAAACCCCTCTGTTGTGCAAACTCCAGAGGGTGGCATAGATACTGGATAGGGGCAAAATAATGTTTGCTCATCATTAATAAATGCTATTTGTATAACTCTATTGTGGAAAAAAGTTTGGCAGGGCATGCATGATTATATTACAATGGGGGCATAGTGACCACCACTCTTTTCCAGAAGTATCTGACAGCAAACTGTTCTCTAATTTCCTTTCCAGTAGACCAGTCTTGAATAACTGCTGATATTGCTATAATCTAATCAAACATTAGTGGTAAAAGTGCTCAAAAAAAAAATTATTAAAAATACATAAAAATTCTTACACTTGATTATGGTTCTGTGTTTAAAAAAAAGGAAAAAAACCCACTTGGCAGGCTGATAACAGTGTTAAAATACTCTGTCACTGAAGTTGAAAGTCTTCCCAGTTCCCAGATAAATGTTTTATTTAAACAAATGCTCGAAATATTTAACAAGCAGTTCTAACTTGATGGGCATTTTTTGTTTGTTTTTACCAATAATGACATTTCTTGCAATGAAAATCTTAACACATACAAGACTTCAAGGAGTTACCTGGAGTACATTTCAGGTACCACTGGAAGGCCAAGCTAGGCATGTATCCACTGGGATTTTTCTCAGATGTGCTGCACTGTACTGGGACAGTTCCTGAGCTGGCAGAGAGGAGCCAGGACTTCTTCATGTAACAGCAGAGGTAGAAGAATTTAAATCCACCATGAATGGGAGTTTTTAATAAAAGGACTTGATGTGCTGGACTGATTTCTAATAGAAACGAACTCTAAGCATCTTCCCGCCTCTCTGCTAAATGACACAGTTGTACTTTTTTCCTCACTGCAATGTGGGATGTTTTCCCATTCCAGGATTGCCTCTATGCCCATAAATTTACTTTTATTTACTGAATGCCTTTTCTGACTAAGAACAGCCTGATTTTGCATAATTCATGGGTTTTTTCATGTCATTTTGTACAATATTGTTGGAGGATTAAGAAGAAACTTAACGTGACTGGTTCTGCTATTGTTCCACTTCACATTTGTGACTGGTTCTTATTAGTTGCATTTTGGGGGTAGGTCTTAAGTAACACATAGGGATGAAACAGGTTATTTCATAATAAAGGTGTAGGAACACTGAGTACTTTTTAACTGTAAAAGCCAATGAGTGCATACTGGAGGTGACTGTTTGGGCCACGTGCTTTTCCTTTTCTGTTCACTGTCCACAAGAAATCTGTGTGATACCAGCAGTGGAAAGTTCTTTATTTACGAAGGCTAATCTACAGAACTCTTTCATGTACTTATTTTAATTCTTTTTTTTCCTGATTGTTTCTGCAGGTCGTGTTGGATTAATGCTGTGGATCAATCAACCCAGAACCTGTAGTTGCCCATCAGTCGCTCAGTAGTCAGTGTAGATTCTGTCTTTACAATCAGCAGCTACATCTGGCTACTGGGTCTCTGATGACATCTCCTACCTCCTATCTAGACTTTTTGTTGGATTTGTGTCTTCTCTCCTGGGTGCAGAACAAGTTCACAGTGCAAACAAGTTAACGCCTGAGGTGTGGCCCTAAACAAAGGACTGGATATCTGTTGGATCTGCTTCACAGTGGGAATCAGATTAAATACCTGGATGTTTTGGATTGGAAAGCAACAGCCTTTTCTGTAGCTTAGTCCTGTGGTTTACAGTAGTCAAATGATGGGAATATATGCAAATTTGAGCTAAGAAAATAATTGGATTTCACTTTTTTCAGTGGAGGATCTTCAACCTCTCCTGTCAGAGGGAAGGTATTGAAACACCTTTGCTGATTGCATACCTACCATGTGTTAGGGGAGGAAATGTACTGTGAACTGGGATGTGCATAGCTGGTTTTTATCAGTTCTATGTGAAGACTGTCCAGGTTTGGGGCATGAACCTGGCATACAATGTAGATTTCTGTGTTTGTTAAGCAACAGCTACATTGTCTGCTGGGTTTCCAGCTGCCTGGAAATACAAAGTGGAGGGTTATCTACACTTTTTTTTTTTTTTTTTGGTCAAGTTACCTGCCTTATATCTCTGAGGAAGACAATGCAATTGATGTCCAGTTGCTGCCTCCCGCTCTATTCTCCCACAAGGGATCCAGCTGATGTCAAGTAGAGCTTGGAAACAGGGTAGATCTGAAATTAGTTAAACTAAAATTTCAAGAGATTGAAGTGGTGAGCCCCCTGAGCATGAGTAGATGTCAGGCAGAAGATAATGCCTGCTGCCTGAGTAGCCATTAGTTTCCCTTGGTAATGGTGCTTCACTTTTTTTTCAGTCTTCTGATGGAAAGCTATATATGTGTGTGCTGTGCAGTTCTGGAATTCTTTTTGGAGAAGGGAGTATTGGGGAGCTATTTATAGGCCTGACTTTTCTTTTTAAGAAGTGTGCTCTGTATAGCATGACTTATATACAGCAAGTCCCTAGAAATAATTGGGGAGGAATAAGATAATGTCTTGAGTGCTGATTCCAGCTGGCTCTCTTGTCATTTAGTGGCACCAAACCTAATGTGCTTCACTTGTGCACCACATCCAGCCACACAGTGAGAAAAAGGACAGTTTCAGTTTGAGAACATTAGCCTGGAATAGCAGGGGACTGTTGTCCTTCCAGACCTGGTCTGCAGTCACAGTAGTAAATGGGGAAGCTTGTACATCACATGTCTGAGCTGTTAACCCTTCTCTGGTGAGCTCTGTGCCATTTCCCCATGGAAATCAGGAGACTTGTGATGGCTGCTCAGCATGAAGCAGTGTATGGTTTGGCTAAGCTTGTCTGGACCATGCATAGGTGATTTTAGATCAGCAGGCATACAGAACCCTTCCTCTAGAAGGGCAATACTCAGGAGGCTGAAGGGCTCCTAAGTGTGTGCTCCTGCCAAAAACTGTATTTTGTTAAAACAAATAAAATTTTTCATGCAAAAAACTGTCTGTCTTTTCTTGTTTACTGCATCGAACTTAGGTTTTCACCAGGTTTTTAGGACCTATAAAAGGACTATAAAGCTGTTGATTATGATGTCTAGTGTAGACAGCCCTCAATACTTATGTCAGCCTGGCTGTTCTCAAAAAATACACATTCACTTATGCATTTGTACCTTAAGTAAAAATGTACAGACAGTTGCCAACAGTCAAGAGTTGGCACAATTAATCACTCCCTATTGAAGTAACTGCAGGTAGCTTTGAAAAGTGCTTGTTAAGGCTGAACAAGTATTTATCCATTGCTTTTTGTTGTTTTCCTCAGTGCTGGTCTGTTGGTGTCTGCATCTCTGATATTGCAGAATTGGTAGGGACTTTGATTTATCTGAGTCATCTTCTTAAATTAACTGGCACTTTCTCAGCGCTGGTACTGATGTTTCATTCCATATAAACTCCTGAGTCCTGACCAGCACATGCACAATGTTCCTAAAAGGGATAGTAAGTTGCTCTCTGCAGTGTTTTGATGGCTCATTTAGCTTCAGCACTATTAAGATATCAGCAGCTTTTATAGCATTGCTTTGTTCCTCTGTTTGTGGTTGTTCAACTCGACCCTTAAGAGCTCGTGTCAGAATAAGGTACCTCTGCCCCAGCTGTGTACATGACAAACACCATAAAGACCTGAAGAGCAGATCAACTTAATGTTCAGCATCAAGCCCCTCTCCCTCAGTTTCATTTCCCCACTGTATTTCAGTTAAACTTGCCATGTTGAAATCCCCTTTGTGGGCAGGTACTTCTGGTTCCTCTTATTTTTCTGTCATGCTACTTGGTTTTATATATGGACACCTTTACAATAAAAAAAAAAAAAAAAGGTAAAAACCCCACACGTGTTCCTCTGTGACCTTACTCTTGAGGTTCTTACTTTATTTTCAGAAGTGTCCAGCATAGCTAATGGAAGCATTTAAAAGTGGTTACTCTTCCTACTGTGATATTTATATTTTTTAGTTCTTTGTTCCTTCTGTATGGATTTCAGTGAAACTGGCACAAGTGCATCACTCTTCCTTCCTCTCCCCTGCTGAGGGTGCCTTTTACTACTCCTGGTTAAACTGCTGCTAACTGCAACCAGAAGTCCTCCTTCAGCTTCAGTGAAAGAAACTGGATCCTGTGACATAACATTTTCCACCTGTTCAACCTTAGTGACGTTCTCAGAGTTTACATTTTCTTTGTCCTTTTGCTCCCAGCAACACCCATGGCTGTATTTTCATGATGTTTCTCTGCTCTGATGCTCAGGAGTGTGGGATCTGACTGAGGTGAGTGTTTTCAGACAGGAAAGTGAGACCAAGGCTTGCTCTGTCCTGGCCGGAGCTGTCCCTCTATTTACAGCACTCTCAGTTTGCTGTGGGGGTGGTGAAGCCATGGCACCCGTGACCCAGAGAAGTTTTGGGTGCCCCGTCCCTGGAAGTGTTCAAACCTAGGTTGGATGGGGCTTTGAGCAATGTGGGGTAGTGGATGGGGTTGGAACAGGATGATATTTAAGGAAGTAAAGAGTGAGAACACAACTGCTAAAAATCTTGGGTTTATCCCTTCAAAGTGCAGAGCTTGGAGTTTGGCATTCAAATCTGATTTCCCCCAAATGCCCCCTCTTTCCTGCCCAAGCAAATAATGGGAACTAAGATAGTAGTGGCAGTTGAATCTGTTTGACCTGGTAGTTTGAAGAGGATCACAACACTTTCTTAATTTTCTATTTTCAATTGCATCTCAGTTTATGTAATATCTTCCCACACTGATATTTCTTGCCATCCTCTCTGACTTGCTTTTAGAATTGACTTGAATATCTATTTAAGTCTTAATAGCAGGAAGAACAATATTTTTACTTTCTGGCTCTAGATAACTGCTAGGAAAGCCTTGCTGCCTACTATTTCTGTATTCTGTGGCAAATATTTCTGTAGACTGAGCTTTGTTTTCTTGTCTATGTTTATTCTTTCTATGCAAATCAAGATTGAGAGGTTACATTTAGCCAAACCTTGATATACTTGCAGCATATCCTGCCATATCAGTACATGGTAGCAAAAAATACATTCTGTAAGTTTCTTAGGAAAAAAAAATCCAAACAACCCTGCAGCCATTAACTTTCTGAAATGACAATAACCAATCTAAAACCTGAGGCAGGGACACCAAAGCCCAAAGCCCAAAACTATGATTTTTGTAGAACAGAATAATGAATGGATTGTTTTAATTGCCCAAAAGTGTGAACAGCTATTCTTAATGGGAGAGCTCCATCCATTGGATAGGTAGTTTGTAATTAAACTATGGAAACCTGTAATTTGGACTTTTCTTGCTGTCCTGAGTAACTGAGCAGATTCTGTGTCTTGTGCACAGCTGCTTTTTGGGGACTGTTTAGCTGTGGCTGTTTTCAGAGCTCCACTCAGCACAAAGGAATTCCTGAAGAGTTACCTATGGAAGGTCAGGGTGGAAGGAAGGTGTTGAGAGTGTTTGAGTAGTCTTTTGGAGACCTTCCAGCGGGCACATCCTTCTTTCCCTCAGCATGAGTGAGCATTTTGTGAAGCCATAAACACGCCTGGGACTCCCCACCAGAAGTGCCCTCTCCACAATGTGTTCCATGCCCAACTTGAATGATGGTGGTGTGCTCGTCCATTTTCACTCTGTCGATGTCCCCCTGCTCTCCTGAAGTGGTGTTTCAGGCACGATGAGCAGGGCTGGGTCCTTTATCAGGTATCTCAGAGCATTTCCCAGGGGGTTGTAGCACAAATCCTGTAGCATGGAAGTGCTTGTGTGCAGTGCTACAGCATCCGCAGAGCCTGTGGGGTTGTTTGTGCTGTGCTGTGTTGCTTTGTGCAGTAAACAGAAAAGCGAGACCTTGGTTGTGGGTGTTTGCAAAACAAAGCTCTGCTAAAGAGGTGTTTAGCTTAAGTGGTCCTTGGCGCTGGAGAGCCCTGCAATTTCTGGATCTGTGCTGTCCCTGGCTAGCCAGCTACTCTAAAAGCAGTTAACCAGAACTGCGGAAAGCCTTGAGAATCCAGTTTAATACTGGCATTTTTCTCCTGCTGTGTGGCTTTACAGCTTCTAGTTGTAGCTCACAGAAAATGCTGAATTGTTTTAGGAGGCCGCTCTGAGGCAGTGGTGTGGCTCTGACTGGCTGTCTCCGTGTACAGCAGCGAGTTTTAGTTCGAAGGCTTTGAAGAGCAGTTGCTGCTCCTACACGTTAGAAAACTGTATCCTTTCAAGTTGGTAATTTTTCTATCTACTCTGAAAGTCTTGTTCTGTAGGTTGCTAAGTAACACCCGCATGTATTTAATATTCCATGTGTTCTGAATGCCAGTTTTCCATGCAAAACACCTTTCCAAAATTAGTGTCTGTCAAGCTCCTGAAAGGTAGTGGTGCTGAGATGCAAGTCAATCATATTGCCTGCTGTAGGTGTTAATTCTCCCATCTAAAGACACTTGCAGAATCACTAATACGGTGAATCTCCAGTTCCTTTTAGCTACAAGAAAACAGTATCTTCTGAAATATTTGCAGAAAGATAAGTAAGTTGCAGGGGGCACACTTATAATATCAGTTTGTTCATTATGGTGATAACATAGCCTTTAAAGCTTAGTTTTCTTTAGAGTGCAGAGTTCTGAAGGGACCTGGACTGAATCATTAGGTAGGTGATTTTCCTGTGCTCCAAGGCTGGCTGACCACTGACAGTGGGTAGGTGCTGAGGATTTTGGAGAGGGGTGGGCATCATTAAGATGTGAGGGAAGGGCTGATGAGGAGTATAGGAGACTTTCCCTTTCTTTTAACCTGTTCTATCTCGTAGAAGGAAGAATTGGATCTGCACCTTCTCTTCCCCCACCTCTAGAAATTCACTCTACTCTTCCCCTGGACGTATGTGTTACACCAGACACTTCAAGTATTTTTCTTCCTGTGTGCCTGTGAGTGTTCCCTGGTTGCTTGTATAGTCTAGGCAGGTGGGCTGAGCCTGTTTTGAGAAAAATATCAATACCTGAACAGGCCAGTGTATATGCTGAGATCAGGAACTGCTGTTCCTTTCCTTGAGGGTGCCTTCCCTGTTTCATGGACTTCACACAGCAGAGTAGCACACTTCCATGGAGCAATGAGGTAACTGGATAATTGCAATTACATGCAAAACATGCACATAAAAGACAATCATGGCAGCACAGCCAAAAATACCAGAACTTTGTAGCTGCAGCAACAAGTAAGCCAAAAATGAATGAATGTGAAAGTAAACAAACCTGCCACTGCCTTTTGTAGCCTCTATAAGCCCAGGCAGCTGCTGCAAACAGAACTGACTCATGGGGTGTAGGATTAGGAATTGCAAAAACTCTTCCTAATGTCTCCTTCTGTCTACTTACAGACAGCTGGCCAAAGATGTGGGAGTGAGCCCTGCCTGTTGTTGAATGGCCAGTTTGCAGTGCTCTGCAGAAGGTTCTTGCTCCTTTCTGTCACCCAGTTCCTCCTGGCTGTGACAGCCACCCCGGGTGTGACTTGGCTGCTGAGGGATGTTTTAGCTGCTCTCAGTTATTGCTACATTGGTTTCATTATCAGTCCCCTGAAACTTTTATGCTGTTCTCAAAGGCTAGTGGTATTCCTTTTTTTTCTTCACCTATGGTGAATAATGCTAAAAAAAGGGATTTGAGGTGTTGGTTAGGAGGTATCTCAGAAGCCAAATTTTCACGGAGGATTTTCACCTTAAGTGAACTTACTGGTGATTTAGAAAGACATGGATTTACATGGTGGAATTGGCTGCCAAGCTCCTGGGTTTCTTTGTGTTTAGCAGTGTTACGAAAAACAAAACCATTCCAGTGGCCAAACTTCCTTCAGTTCTCCCCTAACAACAAGGACAGTGTGATTTAATGTGTTCTCTTGGATTCAAACTTCTGTGTGTGGTGGGACCACAAAAGAAAGTTGCTGTCCAGAATACATGTTGTAAGTGTGTCAGATCTTCATCTGCCCCGTAACACCCCTGTTTTGCAGATGCACAGTTGGGGCATAGTGAAATTAAAGGCCAGCCTTTCTCCCCCCTCTCCATGTGAAAATCAGGTTTGACTGGCAGTCTCTGAAATGCTGCATCTCCTGAGTGGCTTCTCAGCCCTGAGGGAAAAACCTGCAGAGAACCGAAAGTCATTGTTGTCTTTATTTAAGAGAAGTTGGAAGGCGGATGAGAGTTTTGGAAGGATTTGAATGCTGATCAGAAGAGAGAGTTCTTGTCTTTGCTGACACAGCCTATATTAATATCAATATAACCCAAGGAAGTGGGAGAGCCAGATTTATTGCCTGTGGGTTGTCCTGACCCCTAAATTTTAGACTGATGGGCAGCAGATGGATGGCTTCCCTTAATAAAGCAACACTGCTCTGCTGCAAAGAAATGGAAGTTCGTCCACCCAAAGAGTAGAAACACAATTGTGATTTGGTGGTCAAAGCAGACATGACTGAAATAGAGGGTGGCTTGAGGTAGGAAACCTGCTCCTTAAAACTGCTGGGCATGTTGGTAAAGATGCAGCAGCCCTAGGAGCAGGATTGTTACACTGGTGTTTTGCTTCTCAAGGCCCTCCTCCTAACAGTGCATTTTGTTTTCACCCGTTAAAGGACAAGATGAACTTGGTCCCAGTGTTTGTAACGAGAGAGGGCACAGGACTGGAGTCTTTCCTTCTGCTTTCTCGTGGTTCTCTGAACTTTGCTACTTACTCCCTGCCCCAGAACAACCAGAGTGGGAGTATGACTTTCCCCCCCTCCTCCAAATCTGGGAGGTACAAGAGATTAAACCTGAAAATTCATCAGATATTTAGTCAGCTAGAAAACCTAAGTGAACAACAGTATTAGTTTTGTCCGCCTCTTATGCACCACAGAGTCTGGAGAAAATGGAATATAAAGTTCAGACCTCAGCAGATAATGCTGCAGGATGTTCTCAGACACAGCTGGTGCTTTGGCTGTCCATGACTGGGACTCCAGGAACTCTTAACTGGAGTTTAATAGGGTCTAGTGTACAAAGGCCAGCACCTCTACAGGTACTCACTATGTGTAATACTGTCAGAACAGGAATATAAACTCTCTCAGAAAGGGATTTAACCACAGATAGATACTTCCTTGAGTGCTGTGTTGACATTCATTGTTTATCTGTTCAGACTAGTCATATTTGGAAACACTGTTCTATTCTGACATATGACTTTTCCCAGGAGCAGCAAGACTCACAGCAAGACTCACAACGAAGATTTCACAATAAAGAAAATTCTGTTCCTCTTTGTGGGAATGTTATAGTAAAGCCATGACAACTCATTTGGCACAAGATTGTTTTGTTTTCAGCAAGGATTCCCCATCCCCCCCATCCCTACACATTTTTGATGTGCTTCCATGTGTTGGGGTTTTATTTTGGTTTTTTAATGTATTTTTTTTTATTTTTTCAGGAGGGTGAGGGTGGATCATTTTACATTTAGCCTCCCAGCCATCCACTTAGAAACCAAACCCTGCAATAGGTATGAAGAACCCGAGTCCAGGCTTGTGTGTCACCACTAGCAGTGGAGTTGCTCCTCATTTATCACCACAAGTTCAGCATCAGTCCCTTGGGATGTGCTCAGCTGGTGCAGCACTGGGATTACACATCCTGCTCCAGGCAAAGGGGAGTCAGGGTGTGAAATATTGAGAAGTGGCACAAACACACAGGCAGCAGTTTAAATACCAGGTAGCAATTCCAAACCTGCATGACTGGAAAGGCTGAGATATCTGCAGTAACAAGTGAAGCCAGTAAAGATCAGACACCAGTATCATTCCCTGGCTCAGTGTTGAGGCCATGTAAGTCCAGGGTATATTTGGAAGTCACTGGTACTTCTGGAGGTTGCAGTTCTTCTGATGTCTGATCTCCGTGGACTTTTGTTTAACTGCAGTGTGCAGCATTGAAGTGGAAATTATTTTTACCCTGTTACACCAGATCTTTTTCCAAAGTACAAGACTAATTAACCAGGTTTCAGTGAGTTACACTGGGGATCGCAGTCTAGCAGCTGAAAAGTCATTAGGCTTTTTTGCAACCTTCCCTGGAGATAAAGTGGTTATTTTGGGCAGAATACACATATGGTGAAATCTGGTCCACAGTGTAGTTCTTGGAAATCTTCCTCATGATCACAGTTTGCACCCACCTAAAATTCCTAAGTTATAAAGAGGGCAGCATTTTCCTGCCTCAGTGTTTACTGCCCCATCCAAAAACTCACTTTTGTTTTCAGGAGCTGGAAGAACCACAGGGCTGCACTTTCAAAGAAGAAAGGGGAAAGACGGAGAAAGGAGAAAGATATGAGTTTTTGAGGATAGCAAATAAAAACCTGGTGGCATTGCCAACACTTCTGAAGCATTTCTGAAAAGGCTGGTAGGCCAGTCTTAGCCTGAATGTGTTTGCTGCTTGTTGCTGAAACTATAGTTCAGGTTATGTTGCTGTTACTATTCTAAAACCTAGGAAGTGGGTGTTTATAAGTGCAGTCAACATTCCCTCTGAGCAAAAAGCTGGCCTTAAAAGGGAGTTGTCCCAACAGCAAGAAGGATTATTTAAAGAAAAGAAAATGCTAAATTTTTGCTGTTCAGAGAAAAAATAAAAAAAATAAAAAAAAAAAAGAGGAGGAAGCAAACCCAGGGATGGAATATTACAGCATTGCCCACACACAATTTTTTTCCCTTTCTTTAGTGGCTTTTATCCAAAGCCATTCAGCACAGCCAGTGATCATTTGTGATGGAAAATGAGTGAAATGCCTTTTTTGCACATTTAATTAACTTGTTTTGTTTAATTAAGAAAAATTACAATAGCAAATGCACAGAAANAGCTTCAATGCCCATTATTCTAGTTCCCAGCTGCTGCTCAGAGGGAAAAAGCACCTTTAATATTTGCCTTGTAAAGCATCATCTAAATTATCTCTCTATTGATTATCCTATGTCCTATTGCAATTTTTTGCTTGTTTGTGTGTTTGGGTTCTTTTGCATGAACAAAGATCCTTTAGTAAAAGGATTTTCTTCAGCAGCAGAATACTTTCCTTCTCCACAAAAGGAGGGATGTCTATACTGGTGATCTAAGACACAGCACTCATTAGGAAGTTGGTAGCACAATTCCCAATGACTTCAGCAAACCCAGGAAAGAAACCCAAAGCTCATGGAAATCTCCAAAGGTGTCTGTGGTGCAGTAGCATGAACCTAACTGTGACATCCATGCTAAGTGTACCCATCTGTGGCTCAGAAATATTGTCCTTTTCCTGGCAGCTGTTGTGAAGGCTGATGTGAAGCCTGGTCCAAGCTGCCTGCTGTCATCTGCTGGGATGTTATTGAAATAGATGCATGGGAAACAAGTCATGGTTGTTCAAACCAGCCAGAAATTGGGGGAAACCAATTTCAGAAGCCAGGGTGCTCTGTGTGTGTATATATAGCAAAGGTACAATCCTTTGAAACTGTGCAGTGAATAGGATACAGTTGGAAACGTGCTGCAAAGGGAACAAGAACACAGTCTTGCAGTTATGAAAACTACTGTTTGAATAAGTAATCCAGTTCCCAATTCAGAACTAAAATAGCCTTCCTGTTAGTGCAGTGCTGCAGTCTGTCACAGTTGGCAGCGAGTTTTCCATTTTGGTTGACTTTAGGTTTAAGTAATAATAAGAATATGCCTGAAGTGCAGTTTCTCTTCACAAAAGGCCTTTTTTTTTGCATGTTATTTATTAAAGGGCGGCTCTATCATCTCAGTGTTGTACAGTTACATGTTTAGGTAAATTTCCACCTATAATATGAGGTGTTATTTGAAACACAAGAGTGTTTTCTACCTAAGTTTTGGTAAATGTATCTTGGACACCTTCTGTCACTCCCAGAATGTAATTTTGTACTTAATCACCTGGCTAATAAAGTTTAAAGGTCTGATTCAGATCTTTGTTACAACTGGTGACATGAATCAGTAGGAGCATTACTGACTTCAGGCTTTTTAAAATTCTGATTAAATTACTAAGAAAAAATTTAATATTACTTAATGAAAGCAGATGCCAGGTAAAGCAGTGGGAAATGTCCTATTATTCAGTTAATAGGGTTTCAGTGAGTCAGTCAAAGGCTCCTGGAACAATTTAGAAGAAGTTGACGGAAGAACCCCGGGAGGTTTGGATGGTCCCAGTGTTGCTGAGCAAGCAGGTACAGTCAACCAGCAGCAGCCAGTGAAGCACCAGGGCACATGAGTGGCAGAGAGCAGCTCCAAACCACATCTGGGGACTTCTCTGAACATGCATTTCTTGAGACAGAATTGCAGTGTCAACTGTGGGGCAAGAGACGGGTTTTGGAAGCAGCAGGAATAATCAGAGGTGTAGCTGATCCTGAGGTGAACCAGGAGCAGGGCAGCAGGGAATCTCAGCCATCAGTGTTCACACATCTGAAATAAAAATGTTCACAGGAAGAATTGTAGAGATCAATGTCCAAGCAATCCTGTGCATGATGTATCAGTTGCTTATAAAGGAAGTACTTCTTTTGCCAGATGTGTGAAACAATCCATCCTGTTTCGAATGAGCAATTGGATGGATTAAACACAAATGTAATTAGCTTTTTCTCTTGTGCTTGATGTCTGTCATTTAAAATGATGAGGAAGCAGGAGAGAGCTCTGCTAAAAGCCTACTGTATTACACTTGTGAAAAATGCCTGGCTGTTCTGTTTATAGACTGCTCCCTAGTTGTAATCTTGAGCAGCCAATGAGGGACTTCACCATCAGCAAAGCTAAATAAGAACAACCTAATCATTGTGTCTTAGCATTTTGCTTATTGCTGTAAAAACACAAAGTGCTCATATTTACTTATGAAGGATCTAGAGTGCACTATGGGCTCCTGTGACTAAAGGAGCTGTCCTCCAGTGTAATTTACACTTCCTTGCTCATTCATAACCACAACCACAAGGTTAAACTGACCTTCTCTGTTCTTCTGAGTTTCATCCCTGAAAAATGCACTGAATACCCACCCCTGCCAAAACTATGGATGTTCCCTCCACACAAATTTTAAGTCTAGTACAGAACCTTGTCCCAGGTATGTGACTAATTCTGAGTCATATTAACAGAAGTTTTTCATCTTGAATAAGGCAGTGTGTGTCCTTCCCTCTCCCACCATATGACAGATTTCACTCTTGAAAACTGTGTCCTGGTGATATGAAAATGACCATATCAGCCTCAATCCTTCTTGATGACAGTGCAAACACCCAAACCAAAAGAATGAAAAACTTAGAGGAGACCTGCTGTCCTCAGACCACTACAGCAGAGAAGAAAAACATTGCACGAGATGTCAGAGCAGGCCTCATGAAGGGAGCCAAGAGCTCCAAAGAGAAGGCTCTCTGCCCCTGGAGTGTCTGGGATCTTCCAGCATGCTTTACCCTGTGAAATGCCAATTCAGGAGCATCTGACACAGTGCAGAATTTTGACTGTGATAGGCAGTGAAGTGTTTAGAGAAGCACAGAAAATGAGATTTTAATTTTGGGACTTGGCAAACACTGCTCCAATTTCTTGCTCTTAAAGCACTGTGCTGTGGGACAAGCATCAGAGATTCACTAACAACAAATCAGTCCAGTGGCATCTGATTCCCAAATAACAGGATTGAGTTGCAGCTGAAAGTTATGGACTGACAGAGACCAAGCCCTGAATAAAAGCTAAATATATGCATATACCCATGGATAAATAACCTTAGAGAGGAAGCTCCTGTGCTGGTTGTACTGACACAGCTTTATTAATGACAGTCATACAGAAAGGGGAAACAAACCCATGGCAAACAGGCTCATATTAGTTATTTTCAGGCCCCATGATGTAATACCTTTTTCAGGCACTATCACACAAAGTTTCTCTTTCTTGAGTTTCTTTTTCCTCTAGAAGGAACAGAAACTTAGCAAGTGCTGCAAAGCACAGTCAGTCAATGCCTGGAATGTGTCCAACTCACTGAAGTGCATGAAAATGCATGGGAGAAATGGGCTGGTTATTAAAAAGTCAAGCCTTATAGAAAGTAAAGGGAAATATCAGCAGCTATTTTAGACACTCGTGCTTACTCTCAGTCCTTTAACCTGATTGTTTTAAGGCATGTTAAACTAAGTGTGAAATGTACTTATCAGTTACCTTGCACTGCCAGTTTAGTGTCAATAGGAGATTCATTGTATCAGAAACAAACTCTTCATGTTTTGTTTTTGTTTTTTTTAAATAATCTGGAGTAAAAGCATAATCCACCATCATCCAGAGTGGTGAAGAATTTTTTTATTTTTTTTTTAATTGAGAAGGAAACTTAAAGTGCCAAATAGCTATGTTAATGAGCTTTGGTCTGTGACTTACAATTAAAATATTTGAATGTAAATGATAATGAAATGGTCTTGGAATACCTCCAAGCAACTCTGTGTCCTTAGAAGATGTGTGCTCGATGATGTGTCCCTCAGTGTAGGAGAGCATAAGAGGTGTTCATAGCACCAACCTTGCCCTGTGATGCTACATTTGCTCTCTTACCATGAGCAGTATGATTTTTTTTCACTCCTCATCTTTCTGGTGCCAATTCCATAGTTAAACCAATTAAAGCTACACCAAGTGGGACAGTAGGAACCATTTGAAAAATAGAGTCTAGCTCTGGGTAATGCAATAGGTGCATTTATCAGCTTCATCCTTGGTAAGTGGACAGATAAAGCAGAAGCCAAATCATGGTCCTGGCTCCTTCTTAGCTGTGAGCTCACAGGATAATTTTTTGTCTACATTTAGAGAGTCCAGCTCCTCTTGGCAGCGTTTTCTCCTTGCTCCATGCAGCACCTTTCCTGCTGAGGTGTTACTGGGTGTGCATTAGCTTGGCCATACAGCTTGAGCTGCCTACCCAGATCTGCAAGGACACCAAAATGAGGCCACACGGGCTTCTACCAGAGCAGAATGGTGAGAACTTGCATTCTGATGGTGAACAGTGTGTTAAAAGCCCATGCTGGTACATCTTCATTGCTGCCTTCAGTGCTGGCTGGCACAGATGTGCTATGCCTTCACTTTACTATGTAGATAGATTCATTCCACATCTCCCTTCCTCCCACTGGCCCTTCCATAACACAGTAGGATTCTGCCACACTCTAACATATTTTTCTCCCCGTCCTCACGTTTTTCTTTGAAAACACTCATCACAGGGAGTGGTGGTGCTGAAGCTTAGTGTGACACCATCTGTTTAGCAATCCCAGCCTGGTTTCCAATAGCCTACCTGAAATGCATGGTTACTTCCAGCCTTTCCTTTTTCTGGAGTGCTGGCTGAGCAAGCCACCTTGCTTCTTGCTGGTGTCAGCAACCACAGCCTCTCTGAGCACATCAAGGTGTGGGGAGAAAGTCTTGTTTCACAGCCAACACTTGCAGAGTTTCTGTCAGCTTCCACAGAGCCCAGACTTCACCCAGGATATCCCTGCTTCCTCCACAAAATATTGCATAAATGCTCATGTAATCCCATGTGAGGCAGTAGGACTGTCCCTCCATGGCCACACCAGCTTTGTCCAGGCACAGAGCAGTCCTCAAGCTCCCCAGGGATGTACCCAAGTCTTGAGTAACCTGGTTGTGGAAAGTTGCCCTTGGCTGGATGCCAGACACCCACCAAAGCCACTCTGTCACTCCCTTCTGCAGCTGGACAGGAGAGAGAAAATGTAATGAAGGTTGATGAGTTGAGATAAGTACAGGGAGAGATCATTCACCAAATACCATCATGGGCAAAACAGACTCAAATTAGAGATATTAATTGAATTTATTAGTAACAAAATCAGAGCAGCATAATGAGAAGTAAAATAAGACCTTAAAAATTACCTTGTCCCCACCCCTCCCTCCTTCCCAGCTGTACCTCCTCCCACCCAGTGGTACAGAGAGATGTGGAATGGGGTTTGCAGTCAGTTCATCACATGTTGCTCCTGCCACTGCTCCAGCATGGGATCCTTCCCAGGGGAAACTGTTCTCCATGGACTTCTCTGCTGTGTGTTGACCCCATGGGCAACAGTTCTCCACAAATTGCTGCCATGTGGGTCACTCTTCCATGGGGTCAGTCCTTCAGGCACAGCCTGCTCCAACATGCACCCCCACAGGGTCATGAGTCCTGCCAGGAAACTGCTCCAGGGGGGCTCCTCTCTCTATGGGTCTGCAGGTCCCTGCCAGGACCCTGCTTCAGCACAGGCTTCCCGTGGATTCACAGCCTCCTCTCAGCATCCCCGTGCTCCATTTTGGGTCTCCCCCACAGGCTGCAGGTGGATCTCTGCATCCCTGTGCCCTCCATGGGCTGCAGGGGTGCAGCTGCCCCACCACGCTCTCACCAGGGGCTGCAGGGGGATCTCAGCTCCGGCACCTGGAGCAGCTCCTGCCCCTCCTTCTGCACTGACCTTGGTGTCTGCAGGGCTGCTCCTCTCACATATTCTCACCCTGCTCTTCTCTGGCTGCAATTACATCTGCACAGTAACTTTTTTCCCTTCTTGTTATCACAGAGGTGTCACTGCCATTTCTGACTGGCCCAGCCCTGCCCAGCAGCAGGTCCATCCAGGAGCTGTCAGGGATTGGCTCTACCAGATGTGATGGAAGCTTGCAGCAGCTTCTCACAGAAACCACCCCTGTAACCCCCCCACTACCAAAACCTGGCCATGCAAACCCAGTACAGTGGTCCAGGGCAGCAACAGCAGAGCAGATTTTGCAGATCAGCAGCTGGATGTAGCCCTCCCAGTGATGGGACAGGGGGAAGGAATATGAGGGCTAAGCAGTGCCCCAGGAATCATGCAGGGTGTGCAGCAGTGGTGCCTGGGAGCTGGAGCTCCTCGGTTATTCAGCCCACACTGCATAAAATAAATCCTAAGGAGCTAAAATATGGCCTTTGCCAGGAAAGAAGTGCAAGACATCAAGAACAACAACCCCTCCCACATGCTGAGTATCTTCTACCAAATTCCCCCTAGCCTGGCCAAGTGCACTGCCAACTGACCCACTAACCACAGCCAGACAAGTCTCTAGGTGCTGGGCACCAATTCATTCTGAAAAGTGACCACTCCTGGTTTAGGACCAAATATCCTTCTTTCCCATTAATGCTCTGCTGTTGGCTCCATCTTCTGCCATCACACACCATGAAAACCAAGCAGGAATAAATAAATGTCAAGGAGAAGTTAAAAACATGATATGCTAATTAACAAATGTTCTCAGAGTGTTAGCCTCACATAATAACTACTGACCTGTTTGGGTATATTTTCAAATGCTCTTTCTTTTTTCATGTTGGCTTCTTCTGCAGCTTAGGATTAAGCAGTTGCCTAAAAGCCTTCATTTTAAAGTATGCATTGCACTCACCCATCTGGCAACTTTATGTTGTATAATACAAGGGAGTGCACAGTATGTGGCATAAATTACAGACAAGAAGAATGAACAGCACAGCATGTAGGGTAAATTAAAGCAGGCATTCTTCATGGCCCATAGCAGAGAGGGACAGAACAATTTTGCATCATAAATACAGGGAAAACATGTGTTTTCAAATGAGAATTTTTTAAAAAAATAAGTAAAAAAGATATGCCCTCAGAGGCAGGCAGCTTGTTCCTAGAGGCAGCAGCAACCATGCAAAACCACATAAAGGAGTAAAGAAAGGCATAATGGTAGATAACAAGAGGTAACAGATTGCAGTAGGAGGACAAAGAAAGAAACCAAATGCTGAGATGGAGCAAGCCCCAGTGGACTTTTAAAAACAAGAGTGCAAATTGAAAATGAAAGGAGCAGAAAGCACACACAGATCTGAGGATGAAAACCATTCCCAATGTTTTTTTGTGACACAGGCATATGTAACACACACCGGTTGTTAGTGACGTATCACTTAACATCAAAGGGTTCTCAAATAGGATCTCCTGACCATGGCCTTGTGAACCCAGCATAGCCCCAGGAGCCTTCTGCTCTGAAGATCCAGAAGTGCTGACCATCCCATGCTGCTCCTCACCCTCTGGACCGTTGTGTGTGGGGGCCTCTGTGTGTGTGAGTCCAACCATGCCCACACAGAAGAGAAGAAATGGGACAAATTGGACAAAGTGGGACAAGTTGAGCAAACTCCACTTGCTAGCAAGTGCCAGAGCTTTTACTCTGTGCCTCACCTCTCCAGTCCTGAGTGTCCTACTTCTGTTTGTGAGCTTCCACAGCAGCTTATGCCATCCTAGGGCATGGTTGTTGCTTTTCACTGTCCTGCCACGGCCCTTTCCTTGTGCCAGCGCTGGTGCCTGTAGTGCTGCACTGGGAATCACTGCAGGGAGCTAATTCTACTAAATTAACCTTACCAAGGGAAAAACAGGACTAATTTCAGATCAATGTTTGCTCTTCTCCTTGCTGGGGTGGAGTTAGTCAAATTGTGAGCTAGTTTAAGGTACTGAATGGGCAATTTGAGTTCTGGATTGGAGGTGCAGGACCGTGGCAACTTCAGTTTAGAGGAGGTTAAGCTGCCATGGAACGGTGCTCCGGCTGTTTTCCTTTCCCACCCTGAGCTGTTTTTGTCAATTTAGAATATGTTTTTCTCAAGGCAGGGAGTGTTTCCCATTACGTGTTTGTGCAGTGCCTAGCAAGTTGGAACCCTGATCTGAGGTGGAAACTTGAGGCCCCACCATAGTACAAATAATAAATGTAACACAGTGAAGAACAGATGCATTCACATATGGTGCATTATAATTCAGACAAATAAAAATTCTTATGTTGTATGTTAAAATAATTCTATATGTGCCACACTTAGCATGAAAACTGAAAATAAAAACAAAGCCATGAAGAGTCCAGGCATTTAAGAGTCCATATCCTACTTCTGCACCCACAAACAGACTCCTCTGTGGCCAGTCCTCACTCCTTATCATGCAACAGTGCCCTGTAACTTTAGTGTTGCCCAGGTTGTGCTGTCTTTTCTTTTAATGCTAATTTCAGAATTCCTTTCCAGTCTACACAGGCATCTCCCCAGCCAGCCATCCCCTTGACTGCACATGTGTGGCTGTACATAAAATATCCACAACTTTTTCATTTTGCAGAGCTCCCAGAAAGCACACCATGTCTGTCTTCTTAAGAATGTGGTCCCTAATGGCAGCATCCTCCTGGCGCAGTTTAGATTTCCACTGGATGCTGAATAGGGATCATTGTGACAGAGAGTATTTCTTCCTGTGCTATGCTGGCATTGGCAAATAATAGTAGCAATATCTATTTGCAAAGAGGAAAGTTATTTGTGGCAATCTCTGGCATATAATATCATTTAAACCTTTTGGAAGGGGCGCCTTCCAATAAAAGAAAGAATGAATTTTGAAAGAGTTACAGCCATATGGTAGTTCTGAGTGAATTGTATAAGTCAAGTTCCCACAGGTTGATAGAGATGGAAAAAAGTTCTTAAAGTGTGTCTTTATTTTTTTTTTTTGTTAATCACACTAATTCAAACTTTGTTATGCCAATTTTCAGAAGATTTATTCTGTGTATAACAAGTGATGCAGATTTTGAAGGGTTGTTTTACATTCTTCAAAAATAATTAAATGTTTTAATTCCTTTTTAAAGCACCAAAATCACATCAGGATCTAAAGTCATGAGTTTTGCCTCTCTAATTAACATTCATAAATACAGACTTAGCAAGGCTGGCTTTCAAAAGGATGATACATTTCAGGAATACAAATTTGCATATACAAACTGGATACACCAAATGCAGCATTTCTGACTTCTTAATATCAATTTACTTCTTTTACCAATTTGCATCCTTGCTAATCAATGAAACACTAAGAAGAAAAAAAAAGCAGTTTGGACAATTGCCAAAGGTATATCACAAGGGAGCATAAATCAAGGCACTAGTTCCTCTATGCTGAGCATTCATTAGTAACTAACATTAAATTGAAGTGAACCTTTTTACAAGCAAGGAAAACAGGCAATCCTGGAAATTGTTTTACTGGCAGCTCTTTATCCCACTTTTCCTTTCCCGGGCAACTGGAGGAAACACAGTCTAAGCAACACATTTGGCATCAAAGATCTTATATAGTTTCCACTATATTAATAGATTTATAAAATGTGCAGAAAATAATACCCATAGACACATAGGGCCAAGCTGTTGCCCAGAAGCAGGATATTTATTTAATAGGTGTGGACACAAAAATTAACATTTCTACATCAGTGTCATCTATCTGCTTGAGAAATCCATTCTAGTAGATGTCAAGCACTGACCATACGAAGGATCACAAGCAGTGTTTGGACTTCAGCACTGGTGGTAGCAACTTGACAATAAGAGAGAGCTGAAAAAATCAAGTATTTCTTCATTCAAACCAAACTGGCCAGTACAGTGGGGTAAAATCCTTGCTATACTGTGGATTAAAAGTTGCAGAATAGGGCCAGACTCTCTCCAGCCAGTGTATGAACTCAGAAGTTTCTTTAGGTTGCTGGACCAGTGCCAGTTTACAACTGCTAATGAGCTGATCCCCACAATTTTTTCCTTTTAAACCAGTCAGAATTAACCAAGATAAACTCTTCAGCCCTACGCTACTGGTTGCCTGAGGAAATATTTTTAAAGGATTCTTGCCTAAAATGTAAATATCTCCAAAACTAACTTCTGGGCATATATTTGGTGTGTTACTGGAATTGCTGAACATCCCATATAATATGAGCATGTCCTGCAGCCTATGTGAAAACCCATGTAGCCAGTAATTTTCTGGTACTTTTGGAACAGCTGCTCACTTCTCCAGCAAAGCAGTTAGCACACACTATTAGAAGTGCAATCATGCTATACTGGAGTTATTTTTCCTTAGTTCTAGTGTGTAAAACCTGGCAACTTTACCTTGGCAAAGGACTAAGAGTTCTCCCGAACTTGCAGTCTGTCTGAGCTTTAGCTCTGCTTAACGTGAGGAACACCCTGGTCAGCACCCTGGGCCTTTGTGGTGTGTGCCAGCTCTGTGGCAGTGCAAGTGACTGAGAACAGCTCGCTAAAGGCTGAGCAGAAATCAACCCCTTTGCTCCAGAGGCATTCCTTAGGGAGAGCAGACTCAGCTGGATCTGCCCAACATTACCTTCTCCCTCTGTCTTCCCAGAGGGAATCATTGGTTGGATTAGTGAGAGGCCAGGATGAGTAAAAAAGCAGGTCATACTCTAGCAGTGAAGACTATCACCACCCACTTGTCACTCCTTTCTCTGATTTTTCTCACAACCATCATCTACAGTGAGAAGAATATGTTGTCTTTTAGGCTCCCACTCCTGTCCAGCTGGCTTATCCTTTTTAAATTCTATTTTTCTAATGATTTTAGCTTTCCTCCCTCTAACCCTGGAGCCCTTTTTTTTGACTCAGCACTGATCACCATGAAAAAATGCAACAACAAAACTTCCTTCCTCCTTTTTCTCCCATTTGCACAGGGCTGGCAGAGTTTCTCAGTGCTTGGGATCTGGTTCATTTGGTGACCTCCTGGTGAGTCACCAGGAGCACACAGCCACAGCCCTCTGAAGGCACGTGGTGGCCTGCTCCAGCCGTGCAGGGCTGGTGGGGCATCACAGGACTGCAGTGGATGAGTCCACAGCCAAGGAGTCAGCAGCACCCTGATAGCCAGGAGAAGCTGTGGGTTGGCAGGAGTTCCTTCCCTGACTCTCCTTGGGTGGCAGCAGCTGGCTGGGCACGGAGAAGCCCTGCTGGCCCTTTGTTTTCCACGTGTGAGTGTGCAAGGGCAGTCAGTCTGTGAGCAGAAGAGCAAAGAGCCAGAACGTGTGCATGTGAAAGGGGTGAGTCTGGGGAGGAGCTGTTTGGAAAGAGAGCTCATAACCATGGGTATGGGTTCATACACATGTGGGTCTGCAGGAGAAGAGAGACCCCAGCCTGTGGACTGGAAGGGATGGGAAAGTTTTGCAGTTTTGATTTTGACAGTTTTTCTGAAGATTGCTCACGGCTTCTTGCGCAGTTCACAGAGAAGCTGAATTATTCCTTTTCCAGGCTAGCACTTTGACTAAAGCCTTTCTGTGAATTTTTATGGTATTTTTCTACTCACTGTGGTATTCATAGATATTAAGGGGGGGTGGGAGCAGAGCGAACAGGCCCCCTAAATCCATAATCACAGTGTGCAGTTACATTCATGAATGTTACCATTGATAAGCAGAGTGTGTTGAACAACCAACCAAGCGTTACCCAAACACAGAGCATTTTTATGTGATCCATCAGAGCTGTAAGGAGACATTTTGATGCCAGGAGTATGTCCTCCACTCCCTGCTCCAGCCTGCACTTCTCCAACTCCAAAACTTCTTCTGGCCACCACTGTTGCCTTCAGGTTCTCTGGTCTGCAGCCACAGTGACAAGACCTTGTACTGGTTTGTTGCTTTTTTTCCCGGTTCAAAATGCCCCTTTTACCCTGCTGTTGCTCTCCTGTCCATGGAAGGCTTGCACCCTCCTGTAAATCAAGCCTTCCCTTTCCTGGGAACGAGACCTTGGTCTTGTGTTGCAGCCCATCCAACTTGAACAAGTTCTTTTTGCATGTGCTTGTTGTGTGACAGAAGACATCTGAAGTATCTTCCAAACATGTACAATCGGCCTCTTCCACTGCCACCAAGGGGAGGTTTGACAAAAGCTGTACAAAAATTTGGCTCAAACTCTCATCTGAAAGACAGATGAATAAAAAATGCAACAGACATTGCTGCTGAAAATAGATAATTTCTAATTCCCACAGCTCTCTCTTTGTGGTTTAAAATAAGCCTTTCTGCATTAAGACTACAGTTTTCAAACCAACAGAATTGAAAAACCCAAAATGTTCTTTCTGAGTGTTGTTTCAATTACATTTCCATGAGTCTACATACTTTTGATGTGTGAATTTTCCCATTAGATTCAGATTGCTGTGGTTTGGATCCATCGATGAGGCATACCCTGTGCAGTGGCAGTGGTATGAGACCTCTCATTTTTACATCCGAGGGACCAAAGGAAATGAGTCAGCAAATTGGCAAGGTCCTATCTGATTGCAAAACTGCTGAGCATGATCAGTCTTTGGGATTCAATACCTATCCCCCTGCCTTGCAGCTCCAGATCAGTCTGCTACAGGATCATGGTTTCAGGGTCATGAATGAGCAGGTACTTTTATTCTGTATGCTACTCTAGCCTCTAATACATGCATTTGAAGGAGCTCTTAGTTATTATTCTTAGTTATTATCAGGAATATTTTTTTTACTCCTGTGATTGAATCAGCTGCTGTCTGGAAACAGTACATTATATTTAAGTAATGGATTGTTGTTTCTAGTGGGTTTTGAGTTAAAACAGACACCACAAAGATTGTTCTGGCCACAAAGAAGCATGTGGAGGAAATCAGTAAAAGATAACTTGGAGGAGTAAGACTTGAGGTAGCCTTTCAAGAAGCAGCAAGTTGTCTTCTTTTCAGGGTAGAACTTGACCCATTTATGAAAAGTACTCTATGTTTGTGCTGCCTGTGACTGAATTCGATGGTTCAGGAGTTTTCTTCCACTTCTGCATTCCCTGACTTCCACCTTAGGTGTGTTCTAAGCCTACTTGGTGCAACAGGGCACCCCAAACAGGCTAAGATGCATCAAGCATTTACTTCTTTTCTTCATGCCTGTTTCTAATGTATTTCATCTGCTGTGAAAAGCAAGTATGAACCACATTGAAATAATGAAATGTCAATACACAAATAATACCATTTCTCAGGGACAATGTAAAGGGCAGGAACATAAACTTAAGTCTCAAAGGCAACAAATGCTCCTAAATTAGTCTTGAAAAAAAATGCATTTCATCTGGATAAAATGCATGAAAACTTATATATTTTGGGATTACTTGCTCTTCTTTCCTATTAAGCACATACTGCTTTGCTGCTTATGGACTATGGCTAGGGAAGGAAGGTAAGTTTGTTCTAAGGAAAGCACAGTAATTGCCCCTATATTTCCATTCAACCACTCTCCAGTTCTTAATGTCCAGTCCCTCCTATTATATTATGTCTAAATGCAGTTGAAAATCTATTCCCTGGGGATTTTTCTACTGATTTGGTTTGGGACAGGTTTTCATTCCAGGAATGCCCAGAGCCTGGCAACTAATAATGACTGTGCATCTTGGACTTTCACCAGCACTGGGTCTGGGGGAGTTAAAAATTTGTATACAAAGAAGCAAAAAGAGCTGTTGAAATTTTGATTTCAGTGCAAGTCATCCTTTACCATATGGTCAGGTATTTACCCCAGCTCCGTGTTGTTCAGCAGTCAGAGAGGTTTGAGGGGGGTGGGGGTGAGACAGGGGGTTGTTGTTTTGATTTCAAAGTTCTGTCTCTAAATTGCTGTCCCCACAGTGCCTCTGAAACAGTCTGCTGTGTGAGTCTGACTGGAACCAGCCCCCAAAAGCACTGTCCTTTATCCTCCCCCTCCCCACACTCTTGCTGTGTGTCCTTCAAAGCTGAGCTGGACTCTGGGACATTTCGTGCACTGGCCCACCTTACCTGACTTGCAAGCAGTCAAGACCTGTCAAACTAAGCACAAGAAAGACAATGAGAGAGGTAATACTGGCATTTTCAACTTTGCTCCTACTTTCAGTGGTGAAAAGCAAGTTTGTCTCTCAACTGTTAGGCTACTCAAGTTGCCAGAGAGGCAAATAGCCAATATACACCCACTGGCCACCTCTACGGGGCTTTATGTTTTTGTTTGTCATTTATTTCTGCGGCTGGTACTAATTTTCAGTTTGTCATCCTTTGACTCATAGAAATTCTTCCCCTTCGAAAAGGATGCATCTCCCTGCCGACCACGGAAAAAATGTGGCATGCAATTCAATCCTTTCCTGATAGCACCGGAGACGAGGAGAGGGCAAGTTAGAACACCATGATGAGGAAGTTCTGTCATTTCCAGAAGGAAGCATGATTCACTGCGCAGAGCATTTTTGGGAGCCTGAATCAGAGCTGTCGAGGAAGTCAGTTCTTGGACAGTTTAATGTTTAGTTTAACTATGACTTTACCGGTGAAACGCGTGCCTCTCCCCACAGCCAGTGGGTACGGAGAGATCAGATAACATGCCACCGAGGAGCAGGCAAGAAGATTGCCAAGGAGGCGTCTTTCAAATATTTCGGATAAAGCAAGAAGTGCCCCCAGAAAAATCTATCCTTAAATGTCATTGCGAAGCAGCGCTCTCCTGAAAGCAGATTTGAGGGAGAAATATTTTCTCACACTTTTCCCGAGCACAGCGCAGGCAGTGGGAGGGACCTGCAGGGTGGCCATCAGGAGGCTGCGAGCAGGGGAGGGCCATGCCGTGAGCTGCAGCCGGGCTCCTTCCCAAAAGGTCTGGAATTAGCCCCTAGCAGAGAGACAGCTCCATTAGTCATGGCACAGACCTGCTAAGTAAAGCTATCCACAGAAAGAATGAGTTGTGTGTTAGCTGCCAACAGACTGCAGGAGAAATCCAAGTTGTTGTTTTAATTGCCTATTGTACCCTAAAAGAATCACGATTTGATTAATGTAGTGTCCCCCCTCCGCCCACCGCACACCCCCTCACACGCACACGCCATAATGCAGGAAACAAGATTAGGCTGGAGTGTCTTTCCCTGATTTTTGCCCCCCACCCCTCCACCTTCCCTTCTTCTCCACAGGGAAGACAAAGACTTATTGGCAAAGTGCACATCTGGAAGGGTCCTCAGCTCAGGAACTGGGCATATTCCTGGGCTACCACAACTGGTTTGGAGCAGGCAGCCAACTATGCCTTTTCTCCCCAAATGTAGTTTAATAAAGTGAGGAGAGAGAAGAAAATCTATGTTATTACTTGTGAAGATTAGCAGACTGTTGATGTGTTTGTGCCTCCGAGGATGTATGTATATCACTGAGGTCGAGCAGAGGGAACTGTCAAGATATTTACTGTATGGAAATACATGCAAGAACCCAAAACATAGTGTAGGAGGGCGGTGTTTATAGCCTGTACATTTAAATAAATAGAAACCATCCTTCAAACTCTCTCTTTGCACTCTGTTGCATAGGGATTTACATTTCTGGCCTCGTGTATAAGGAAAGACTGAGTATTAGGGAGAGGCAGAGTTCTTATAGGATGTGAAAGGAAATAATGGGATACACTGAGCATGCCTACGCATCCCTCGAAGACGTCACTCTATCTGGGAGCCAAAAGGTAAGGGAGTGGGTTTGCTGACTATGACACATGGTGGGAGGAGATCTGAGACACAAAGGAGTCATGGGTGTGAACCAGGAAACAAGACCGTGCCCACCCAGCTTTTTTGTTTGCTTGAGGAGGATGTAAAATATGCTTACACCAGTTGTGCTCCAGCTCCAGCGCTAATTGTTAACAATAAAAGGTCACCAGAAAACAATTGCTGGGAACCAGAATTACACAAGGGGCCTGGGTAATTCGATCACTCCTTTGCAGGAGAATGCCATCCCGCCAGGGAGCGGGTGCTGGGAGAACCTTGGGAGGGACTCGCCAGGTCAGCCGAGGAAGGGAGGTGCGCACTTGTGTCAGTCAGAGCTCCCTGCCAGCTCCCTGCTCCCAGACGGACACACACGCACCAGACGGTTCCAAGCTTATTTAGCACTTATTTTAGGGAGTTTAAATGCAAGGTGAAGGGCTGTTCTTTTTCCTGTTATCCTGGGAGGAGAATATTGGCTTTGACATCTCTTCCTATGGCAGCGTTGGGGCTTTTGAGGGGGCGTGCCGGGTAGGTTTGCTCAGCAGGAACAAGGACTGCCATCCAAGGGAGGGCCAGGGTGAGCTGGAAGGCTGCTAGCATATCCCAAAGGAAAAAGAGGGAGGTACCACTCGAGTGTCTTATTCCCTCCCAAAATACGTCTCTGCTTCATGGGTGTGAGTACTGCTGTGGAAGAAATTTCTAAGCTAGCATTAAATTCATCTGTGTGAACACCAGCAAGGGCTGAAAAATCCTGCCAGCATGTTGGATAAGTAGTCTGACAACCCATCCCATCCCAGCTCTGTGCTCTTGTGACTCTCTTGTCTACTTGCACGTGTCTGCTTGTGTGGTCAGCACACCATGAGCTGCTCTCTGACTGTCCTGGTTATTTAACCCTCAGGACTGAACAAAATTAAGGGGTGACTGAACAAATGAGAGATGCTTTTAGGCCATGTCCATGCTGAGGAACAGCCTGAATGTTGGAGAGAGTCTGAGTTCAGGCCCTTTTGACAGTCAGTGATGGGTACAGCAACAAATATGCCAACTCTGTATGGATTTAGAGGCATTCTGGAGCATCCCATGTCTGAGCAGACTCAGACTGTCTGCCCTGCCTTCATTCCAGGTTCACACAAGTTCAACTATTATTAAATGGTCCAAAGACAGTTATTTACCTTTTCCTATACCTTGCCCTCTGAGAAGTTTTATGTGTGTCCAGCCCACCTTAACATGAAGTCCTGGACCCTGAGCTTTCTGTAGCTGCATCCACACAGAACAGCACAGCTTTGTTACCCCCACAAAGACTTCCATCAGCCACAACCAGCTCTTCCTCAGCCCTTCAAATAGTTCCTGCAGCCAGACTTCACAGCTAGGAAGAGATAACAGATACATGTGAAAAGCAGCCATTGGGGGACAGGGCACAACTCTTTTCCCTTTCTCCACTGATTGCACATGCCTGATAGTGCCCATGCGATTTTGAAGCTGTTCTGTTTTGTGGTGGGGCTCAAGTCTGTTAAAAGAAGCCACTGCCAAAATCCATTTTCTCAAAAATTCCATCCAGTCTAGAGACAGAGGCAAGAATGCAACAGATGACCTATTCCATAGGTGTTCATTACAGAAAATTTCTCAAGAAAGCTGTAGGAATAGCATGCAGTAAAGCAGGATGGGGATAATAACTTCTCAAGCAGCTGAAGGACACTGTGAGAGATGTTAGATGATTTATGTGAGGAGAACTTGCTGAATTCTCAAACCTTCCCACATGCTGTTCCCTCATGTGAAGAATTTTGTGTTCTGCAGACAAGGAGAGCTCAAGGAGTGACAAGGCACATCCTTGTGAGGTCTCAGAGAGAAAAGGGGAACAAAGATTAATTTGGGGCCAGGTTCTCACCAGCAGCACCAACACTATAAAAAGTGGAGGCAAGAGACCTTTAGTTCCTTTGAAGGGGTGCCAGCTATGTGCTGTTGGAGCATGTCTGGGGTCTTGCAGATGCCATGTGCAGGTCATAGAGTCTGGGGACCGTGGTGTGCCCAGTACCTGTGCTAGAAAAGACACTCAGGGGCAACAGGTGCTGCAGGTATTTTGTCTATCTGTGAATCCAGCCCCACTTAGTTCAGTTTGGCCACAGAACATAAGAAAGATGCCAATAATCTCATGAGGATCCAGAGTATTGTTGCAATCCCCACAGGTACAACAAAAATTACCAGTGGGGGAAGGACTGAACAAACTGTATTTGCTTACTGTAAAGAAAAAGAGATAGGAGTGAATGCTGAGAATGTTTTTAAATATCTGACAAGTTACCAAAAAAAGCAGAACACAGATCCTGTGGTGAGCTAGAGAGGTAGGGAGAGGATTCATCTGGAATAGGGAAGATTCTTATTAGACACCAAGGAAACACAACCTCAACCTTCGTAAAAGTAAGATTATGAAGCCCTGTAATAGATTGACTGGAGAAATTCTGGGTCTCCAGACTGGATGCCTTTAAGAGTAGAAAAAGAGCAGCCAGGAAGGACAAGGATGTAGCTGATGCTACCGTGGATAACCTCCTGAGTTCCTTCCAGGTAGTACACAAGTGTTACAGGGAAGAAGACAAAAAAACTGTTTTTCTAAGTTGTCCTTCATTCATTCCTGTTTCCACCTGTATCACTTATCATTCCAGCTGCATTTAAAATGAGCAAAATTATTCCTCTGTTAACACATGACTGTGTAGTAAAACCCAGGAGTTAGGAACAAGTAGGTCTTGAGAAAACAGAGGAGATGAAAATTTTGTACTTCTATTATGGTGACCAAATCCTCCTTTTTCATAGAGCAGGTCTGATTTTGTTCATTTGCTCTCAGCAAGCAGAGTTAATGGTTACCATTTTCTGTAAAATAGAACTTCCATTACAGAAAAAAAAAACATTTTACAGCACTCAGTCTTCAGCCAATAAAGTTTAAAAGCTGCATGAGGAGTTTTACATTTTGAAACATTTACTTTTAAGTGAACTATAAAGATGAGTCTTAATGCCCAGATTTCTGAATCAATAAAAATGCTCAAATGTCTTTGTCAACAGCATAGTGAAATTGAAGCCAAAATGCCACTAAACAAAAGATAAAATCTTGGATTAAATACCCTGGCCTTTACTGTCATTTGTGAGGACTGCTGTCCCTTCATATAGAGATATGAGGAAAGAGTGACTCCTGCCACCATATCTTACCAATGGGTCCTTATGAAGTGGACCCAAAATAGAACAGTTAAAATAGTTCATTTTCTGTGTGCATTGGGACTTGTAGCACATGCTTTTGATGAGAAGATCTTTATGACAGTAAATGTAGATACTCATTGTTATACTTAAGATTGAATTCCAGCTTTTGTCCTAAATCCTTCCTCCTTCTCCTCTCTGCTGTATTTTTAGCTGCTCAAAACTTTTGGAAGCAATTCCTTTTGTGATTACAATTGTCACATTTGCTGTTATCACTTCCTAGTAAAAGAATCCATGTTAGATTGATTTATCTCTGGTTGTTTGTCTTTTTTTTTTTTTTCCTACATGTTGGGATATCCCTAAACTGTAATTTGAAACTCAGCCCTATCCTAGCTCAAAACTAACAAACTAGACACCCCAGAGGTATGTGAGAGAGACCTGTGAAACAAAATCAAGCCTCAGGCATCAACTGAATCCATAAGGGTTCACTATCCACATCACCTTTTATGGAATCATGGTCCACAGTTGCAACAGAGATTTCAATGAATAATCTAAAACTGGAAGTAAAAAAACTCCATGGCTCAGCAGGTTAAAAACATTAATGTCCTGGAAAGTGCTAATATGTCTGTGGTTTGAAATCTCACACTTTCTTGTCCCAAGAGGGACAGGTACATGTGTGCTCTCTGCTGACCCTTAGATTTGGTCCAAGGAAATGATGCCCCATTCTGATGGTGTTCATAGATCCTGCAGTCTCAGAAACCTTCATGTCAGTGGTATAAAATTAGGGGACAAGTTAGTTGAAGCATGATGATTAATCATGACTTGAAATCACCGTGTACACCTGTTTGCAAGTTTGGCTTTTCACTGTTATTTTATGAGCGGGAAGTGCAAGTATGTGCTCACCAAAAGCAGCCCCAGCCTCCAAGCAGGGTGACTGAAGAAAAGCCCTTTCAGTACCTGCAGAGCCAGACCTTCAGCAAAAGGCAGGTGTGTTCCCCACGGCAGAGATGTCAGCGAGAGCATCACACACAGATTTGCTTAACCAAAGCTCCATTTAGGAAAAAAAAGCACCCCTAGCACATGAAGTTTTCTGTTATACAGAGCCTGAGGTGCAGTCCTAGCTTCCATGGGATTGGGATTTAAGGAGCCTGAAGGAAAAAAGTCATAGCTTCATAAAGCCATGGTCTACAATGTAAGCAGCTTTTGGAAAATTAGTGTCTTTCCTAGGATGGTGTGGGGAGATAGGGATTGCAATATTTATCTAATATAGAAATGCATGTAGGCATTTATATCTCAGTGCAACCTATAAGGGGAAAGCAGCCCAGCCTAATTCCCTTCCTCAAGGCAGAGCTTGGTGTGTGCTGCCTGTCCCATCACGTGTGCAAATCTTCATGGACAAACAAGAACTTTCTCTGGCTGGAAAACAGTAACTTGTAATGCAAGGCATGCCAACCTGTGTCAGCAGTATTGCTCCCCTGGCACTACTCCTCCCCGTTAATTGTAGAGTAGAAAACATTCTTCTTCAGGCTTTTCCTCTAACTACCCCAGTGTGAGAGCCAGGAACTGTGGACATTTGTGTGGAGGGAATTTGGCAGCTGAAACGTGTGGAAGCCTGGCTCTGGCATGAGCCTTTCCAAGAGCAGCATCTGGACTCCTGGTTAACTTCCTGACTGATCTCCTGCCTCAGACAGGATGCCAACCCCGATAAGTGCACCAAACATAAGGGGAGGGCTGGGCAGAGGCTTGGACATGTCTTATGGTTTAAAAATAGCAGAGCAAATCCAAAGCACATTGGTAGGAAGGCTGTAACTTCAAAGCTCAACTGGAAAGTGCCTCCTCCTGATGTTCATCTTGCAGATTACTGCCTGGGTTGAGTTTCTGCCTGTCCCTGCAGCAAAGCTGCAGCTGCAGCCTCATTTATAGAAATAGGTGAATTTGAAGCTCAAACACAAGACCATTCCTGGTGCATAGTGAACAGCTTGGCTTAATTTACAGGGCATCTGTCTCGAACCTGTTGTGATGTTTGCAAAGTCCATCAGCATTTTGCTTTTCTGGGTGAAGACAGTAGCTCTGTATGTGCCATTTTCCTTGTTTATGCCTTTAGGAGCAACCTTATACCGGCTTTCCAAAACAAAAGGAGAAAAAGGTGCTATTTAGGCTACATCTCAGTTGTGTGTATGTGTGTGTATATGTGATGTGGGGAGAGTGTGCACGTGTTTCCTTCAGTGCTGACTCAGAGATTACAGGTGACTGCAAAGTTATTTGGTTCTTCTTCCACCCAAACAAACCACCTGCCAAGCCTGGCTTCTCCCTTGGTGTTTGAGACATCCACATTAGCCCCTCGCCTTCTGGAACTGCACAACTGGGGAGATGAAGAAGCCAAAACACTAAAGCAAAGGGCCTAGAGCCAGTGGCAGTGTGTTATTGCAGTACCCCACTCCTGCACTGGGCTTTCACCACCACAGTGTTTTCAAACATGAAAATGTGACAAGGCTTCTGTAACTTCTCTGGGACCAGAGTCAATCACTTTTCCAACACACCAGCACTCTGTACGTACACAGATGAAAACATGCAAGGGTTTGCAAATTGTATAAACACCCTCCAGTACACCCTTTATACAAAGATCACCAACTTTTTTGATTCACCATTTCTCTTCTCACCACAGGGAAGACTAACACTTTCTGAATAACAGACACAAAGTATTTTGCAAGTGGGAAACAAGTGGCATGGGCTGAAAACTCTTCAACAACTGATTTCTCTCGCCCTTCTGCAGTTCTTTTTTTCCATTTGCATTTTCATCCTGTCATTCTTGTCTAAAGATGAGGAGGGGAACAGAAGAACAGCTAAACCCAAAGGCTGTTATCCACGATGTACATTGCAGCCTGAGACTCCTCAGTGCAAGTACAAACGATGTTGATTTCCTGCCATGACAAGGTAGCAGGGAGGTGTGCCAGAGGAGGAAAATGATCTTGTTACAAAGAGAACCTTGTCCAAGACAACTTTATTACCAGACATAAACTCAAGAGAGTTAAAAAGCTCATTTTAAAAAATGGTCAAGTGCAGGGCAGAAGGATTAAGTCAGGACTTGAAAAGCTTTCCTCCAAAATGTGGCAAATAGATTCTGAGCTCTGATCATGTCTGCAGTGCCAGCAGGTGACTGATTCATCTGCAGCAGGGGAAGAAGACTTTTTAACACCGTCCGTACAAGGGATATTCCACTGCTTGCAGGACACTCTGGCCTACTTCAGTCACTTGGCAATTCTCATCAGGCCATGAAGACAAGTTAGTCATGCTCCTGTTCACAAAGTTTCTGACACTTCTGCTTTGCAGTAAGCCATGAATCCTCAGAGAGACTTTCTGCCTTATGGGTGTCGTGCAACAAGTGAGGCTGTAATATCTTAAATTTTTTTCCAGGTTTGTCTGATAAGTGGGTGGCAACAGTTAGAGGCCAATTTGTGCTTTTCCATCACTCTGTCTAGACATATTTGCAGGCACTGCTTTGCCTAAAAGAGGAAAGGGTATATCATTTATTACACAATAATGGGTTATTTTTACTTGTAATGCATTAAGAGGCTGTTTTCAATCAGAAATCGTTTGATATGAGGGTATGTTCTGGATGATAAATGGAAAAAGTGGAGGATATCTCTTTTTTTCACTTTTTTCACACAGCAGACAATACCCATACTTTCCATATAGACAGGAAATGGCTTAGGTTTATATATAGAAATACAGTCTATTTTATATGCATACATAATGTATTGATTTATTTAAAAACCGTCACTGTAATTGGTTGAAGCTGCAAAATTGATACACACCTATGTAAATACTTCAGTGCAGCCCAGAAAACACAAATCTGGAATCTTTAAATGGGACTTCTTGTAATCAGACTCTGAAGGCATGACGTGCATGCTGTGAGGGTCATGTGCCGTTCAGCAGTCACTCAGAGCCACCAAATCTGCTCTGTTCATAATTTATGTGTGTCATAATTTATAGCCCTCCTTGATTCCTGCAGTATCTTCTCACAGTTCTATCTTCCCACCACCCCTTCATGCCACAACTCCCAATGGGGCAGCAGTTCTTTGTTCTTACTGGCACCACAACAAGTGAGGCTGGGTCCCATCCTGGCTCAGGGCTGTGGGGGTCCCCAGTCCCAAATTCCCTGGCTACCTGCCACCTCTTTTGGGTGGAGCTGTCCACTGTCCTCTTCTGTCTCTGGATCATGAGAATGTGCTCTGTGTTCCTCAGGAGTGGGATGTGTCCATAGCAGAGCACTTTTCTGCATAGCTGTGTACTGTCTGTGGCCACCCCTTCCCCAGGGGAGTAACACATTAAAAACTTTTCCTGGGAAGGGCACAGTTCCCAGGCAGCAGCTTAGTTTCAAATTGTTTGGGTTTTTTTTTTTCTGTATCTTTGTGCTTGTGCCCCTGAGGACATGTACATTGGGAAGGTGGTGAGCTGCTCCCAGTTTTCTGGAGTCCAAGCTGCTTAAGCAGTCGAGGAATCCCTGCTTTATCAGTGCTGTTCTGCAGTTCAACAGAGTTAAATCACTTTTTGACTCGAAACTCTTGCAGAAGATATTTGGATTGTTTTAAGATGATCTTCCACTAAGCTGAGACTCCAGGGGTTAGGAAGGTTAGGAGCTACGTGTTTAAAACTGCGTTCAGTTCAAATTGGATGAATTCCTGCTCACCAGACTATGATCCACAGTCAGGTATTATGGTCAGATTATTTAATACATTAGTAAAAGTGAATTTGATGGGCACAGCCACCAGCTGGAGTGTGATCTGATAAGGCAGTCACAGAGAAGACATAATAATAGGCCAGGAAAAAAAAATTCTTTCTTTCAGGCACTGTAAACAGATCTGTGTTTACTTTATTGCAAAGGGCTTTTATTTTACCCTGTGCTACCAACTTGTAATCTTTTACTTCACTTAGAATGTGTTTGATATTGTTTGTATGTTTGCTTTTACATATGCTACATCCCATAATGGGATTCTTCAGCTCTGTATTTCATTCCATGTAGATAACTGACTTCTCCAGTGCTTCCCTTTATATTTCTCAAGCTTCACACATCCCCATTGCTCTTTTCAACACATTTTTTCCCCAGCTGTTTTTTAATAAGGCAAGAAGTACAGTGAGAGTACTTGGCTACTTCCTACTGCAACCATTAATGGCCATGGTAGGCAAAGACTCACAAACCCTGTTACAGATAAGAAAATAAATCTCTCTCTACCATGAAGCTGTGGTATAAGGACTGAAATACTCTCTAAGCCATAAAAGTTGAACTTGGAGTGAGGAGAACTCCAGCCGTCACCTTGCATATTTCATTTGTTACAGGCCATCTGTGTGCATCATCAGGGATCTCAGGAAAATATTACTCAGCTGTCTTTTATCTCTGTCTAGTCTAGCTGGAGCGTGGGTAGCAGAACACAAAGAAACAGGTTCCTTACCCTCAGCCTGATGATAAAAGATGCTGGTGACCTAATAGAAGCAAATGTTCTGTATTGATTAATAATACAGGGCTATAACCCACTAAATCTGCTGTGCATGGAGCAGAGTTTAGAAAACAAATAATGAGTTTCTTCCTTCCTAATAAGCTCTTTATTAGTTGTTGAAGTGGAATGTGAGAGTAGAAAGTAAAGCTCAGGTATCAAAAGAAGTGGTGATGACGGGTGCAGGGGGGTCACTTGTGAAAACAGTGGAAATCAAATCAATTAGGCCTGTCAGCTGGAAAACATCATGGGGAATTAACACTTGTTTGTCTGGATTCCTGCAGCCTGAAGAAAAGTGCACAAAAAGTGTATTCAGGTAACAAAGAAAGTGTTGTATTGAAACTGTGGTTTCACTAAAGGAAAAAAAAAAGTGTTATGTTATGTAAGGCTTACATCCACTGACAGATGAAATAAGTTAATAGGATGCAACTTTAAAACCAGCAATGAGCTTTTACCCTTCAGAAAAAAAATGCATCTGAACAGCAACAATGGAGGAAGGTAAAGGTACCACCTCTGTAAACTTTAGGGCTCATAAAGAGTAGAACCTGGCAGGGCACTGATGAAAATGGTGAGATTTTGCCTGGTTACCGTGAAACTGAAATTGCAGCTGGTGGCATAAATTGAAAAGGCATGCAAAAAATCTGGGGAATATTTGGATCGTGGGGCTACAAAGGAAGGTAACCTTGGGGGCAGAGGCCTTCAGGAGTCTTTGGATCTCAACCTCATTTCTGGTTTATTTTGCTTTCTCTCACTTCAAGCTTGAAATATACTGGAAGGCCCTTCCCTCTACTGAAAAGGAGTTGTTTTGTTTTGGTTTTTTCTTTTTCATATCACGCTCCAGGAGAGCAAAGATGGTGCCAGGGTAGTTAAAACCACAGCTTCTACTGGATCAGTGCCTGACTGAGGAAAGCAGGAATTCAGGTCTATAGTCTCCAAGGCCTCTGACTAAACTCATTAAAACTTGGACAAAAAAATTAAGCAGTGAGATGCATTGGCCCTGATCCCTTCTCCTCCCTTAACTCTGGCAGACACCAGGGAGTTCCCCACAGCCCCTGGGGCTGTCAGAAGAGTGACCACCCTGGGCACAAGGCAGGGATGCCCTCCTGCATCAACCTGGACCATGCAGAGCCCAGACCTGGTTACCAAAGCCAGGGGCTCAAGGTTACCTGCACACAAAATCAAGCTTTGGCCTGCCAGATGGGCTGATCTCATGGGTGCTTTTTATCACTGGTTAATTCATGTAGGTTCTACTGAGAGACCCCAAACTGCCAAGAAATACTGTAGGAATAAGCCATAGAATCAAAAAGTTTCAACGACTTGCACTTGTGCTGAAATAGAAGGGGCTTGTGAATAATTTCTTTATCTTTTGAACTTGTGTTACCATTATTGATTTTCATTGTTGTTTTTTGAAGCAAAGTATTTGAGGTAGCTTTCAAAGTCTGACTGAATTCCAGAATAAAAAGTGCAATTGTTCTTTCCCTGTTGCCGTGTTTTATGCCCTGACTACACATGCACATTCTTGGCACACTCCATAGCCTTTACAGTGCACAATTTTTAATGCAATTAGAAAAAGAAACAATTCCAAATGACAGGAATAAATTAAAGGAATGGCTTGAAGGTGCAATCACAAATGGCTTAGTATTTTTCATTCAGAGGGAATTGCTTCATGAAAAACATTTCTTCTGACTGTCTAGCAGTTTTTGAATCACCTTGTCCAGTGTTTCAAGAGTCATTGCTATCCCTAGCTGTAGTCTGAATTATTTTATTTGTAAAAATGTGTATAAACATTTTTTTTTTCTATACTTGGGTGAAATAATTGAAGAGAGAAGCGTTGTTTAACTTTTATCTTTGTTTCTTCAGCCATTGAAAAGCCCTGGTCACTCCTGCTTTCACATATTTTATTTCTCAATGAAGTTGGGATATGAAGTCAACCAACTTACACATTTCAATGTAAATAAAATATAACAAAGCAAGAGCTACTTATTGCCCTTTACAGATCAGGGGTAGGGAAGGTGTGGAAAGCTATTTGGAACTCCCCTGCTCACCCCTGTTAACACATGCACGCTTCCTTAAAGGAGTGATTACACCTTGCTGTTGGCAGTGCAAAGCTTAGTAAATCTTTACATTTTCACTATGAAAGAAGGGAATTTCCTCTTACTTCCGTGGGCAGCCAGCCAGTGAAAGGTGATGGGAAATACATGACATCCTGTTCTGCCTACCTTTCATCTTTGCTGTTCACAGATGCATTTTGAGCCTGACATGCAGGTGTAATTAAAAACAGGTTGATGCCATGCACAGCTCAGCAGATGCACAGAAAATTAGTACCTGCTGTGAATCCAAGTACTTTGGCTTTTATGAAGCAGCCAGGCATTTGCAAATTGTCTCTTGTAACTGCAATAATATGAATGTAAGAATAGAGTGGATCGTGTGGCTTTCACTAACACAGAAAAATGGCAAACACTTTTCTCAGTAGTACTCAAAGCAATATAATGCTAACTATTCATGCTGATGTTTTTCAAATAAGTTAACACTTATGCGCTGGTGCATTTCACACTTTTAAAAAAAAAATCCTTCTTTTCCTACATTCCCTGCTCGTGTAGGCAGCAATACAGCACCCGTATTCTCCAGCTGGCCACTGCTGTGCTGAGGCTGGAAAGGGCTGCTGCTCTGGTCAGCCCCCTTTGCCATGGTCTTTAAAAGGTATTTCTAAGGAGGATTCAGTTCTGCAGCCTACTCACTGGAGGCACTGTGCTCGGCATGCCTAATGGGGCTGCCATCCCTTCTCTGCCCTAGGAGTCAAATCAGGAGAGGGAGATGCAGGCAGGAGGTGCTTGCTCTGCAAATACGATGAGAGATTCTTGCCAGGAGGGGACTCTAAGTGGGGACACACGCCAAAGTGACAGGGAGCAGAGGATGGGGCCACAAAATTTGATGGCAGCAGGGCTTTCAACTGCAGTACTTCAAAAAGATGCCACACTGGCTCCTCCCTGGCAACTGGCAGCAAGAAAAACACAGTTAAAGGAAGATCCATCTCTTGCTTGCCTCACCAGCAGCTCAGGCAGGTTTTGTTGCTTTCAACACTGGGGCAAAGTTGGCTACCAAAATCCTCCCCACCTCAGTTTAGTGATCCCAGACCATGAGTAGGAGCAGTCCTTCACCTCCGAGGAGCTCAGCACCATAAATCTGTTCAGCTGCACATTTCAGCTCCGTGGTGTCAGACAGGCATAATGAGAGCTCCAGAGTCCAAGTGCCACCACTCCAGTCTTACAGCAGTGCCACTGCCCACGCTCCCTGTGAGTCAGCTGGTGGGAGGGGAGAATTAGGCCCAACATGTCTGGGCTGAAGCAGTGATTTAATCAAATTGCTCCTTCCACCTCTGACAAGTGTCTTTTTATGCTTCGTGGTGCTTAGTTTGAAGTTGCCAGTTGGAGTTTTTCACACCTGTGGTTTATTTAAGTCCTTACTCTGCTATAGCTCTACACATTTGTGACAGTAAATGTGTCCTGTAGAGGTGTAAAGTATTAGGTGAGGGAAACATTTATGTGCAGGTGATGAGAATAAATGAATGATATAGGCATTGCTACATTTTCTATTACTTTCCAAACACAGAAAACTGCTACCCATGACCTCCCAGATCAGAAAACCACTTTTAAATGCTGTGAGGAACTCTTAGCTGAGTCCTCAAAATATTTGGAGTGTGTGTTCTGGCTATTCATGCAAACACATTTTTCATACCACATATGTATATTCCCAAGAATGATCACATGGGCCAACTGTGTTCATTAGGAACCCTTAATAAGAGAAAAGGAATGACTTCAATTTAACGTAATCACACCTGAGATCAAATTCTACTTAATATAGAGGAAATTAGAAAATATTTACAGAACAAAAATTCCAAAAATAAATGGGAAACCCACACTGGGCGGAGCAGGGGGGAAGCAGGTAATACTAGCAGATCACACTGTAGGAGGACATTGCCATACTTGAGAAGGAGTTACAGAGTAACCCAGAATCATTTCAGATAGTACTGTGGGTTTATCAAGACTTTAATCAACAGGAAAGCAGGAGATGAGGTTTTTTTCCCACCATTAGACATTACTGTAATAGTTTATTAATAATTCATTTTCAAAAATACTGGCTTCTTCCAGCAGTTTAAAGTTAACCAAAGTATAAGCAATTGTATCTATTTGAATTACCTTGCTTCAGACACAGTAGAGCTTCCATTGTTAGGGCAGCAAGAGCCAAACATTTCCAATTTCTATTTTCAGCTGTAACAATTCAAACTGATTAGTCAAAAAAAAAAAAAAAAACCAACAAAAAAAACCAACAAAAAAACCCCACCAAACTTTAAAAGAAAATAAAAATAAAACAACACATTATCTATTTTCTTGTTATAGCATCTCCTTTTAAGGCATTTTATTCAGAACAGCTGTGTCCCTGTTGTGTCCCATCACTGTCCTGTTCATCTCACTTTCACTCTCAAGATAAATGATTTTTAGATGTACATGGCTGGACCTTGCATTTAAACAGGCTTTAGTCCCCATGGCCAGAGATACCACGAATAACTCAAATACCAGAGAATGAATAGTTTCACTAACCATGTTTTGCCTTAAATAATCAGAGCACCTGGTAGATCCACACACATGTAATTAATTTGCTGTTTGCTCCATTGCATAATTAACCATTTAATTTCATTGCCCTCTGGTTTTGCTCACTAATTAATTATTTCTTACTATTTCATTCATCAGCTACTTGTACATTTCTTGCTTTTCCAGCTACCATGTTTACCTTCTTTTTATATCAGCCCTCCTCCCTTTTTTGTTCCTGCCCAATTTCCATTGCTCTTTCTTTCCTTTCTCAGCTGTTGCTCAGTGTTCTGTCTCAGCACTGGAGCATCCCAGTCCTCACTGGGGCACAACCACTGCCCCCAGACCCAGAGTGGACCCTGCTGAGCACCACATTCAGGTGTTGGAGAGGGTGGGGACCTCACTGACAGAGCAAAACCTGTTTGAAGTGTGATGAACCTAGGAGACAGTGTCATCCCAGCTGCAAATGATTCATTTCCAGTTATTAAAGCAAACATAGCTGGACTGGGGAGACATGATTCAGGACAAATGCTGCTTGCAGTTGTTTGAAATGGGAAGGGTTTGATGTCTTGGGGATTTTCTGTCCCTCAGACAGAAACTGCTCACTGGCTGATGTTTAAACCTACTGTTAATGCTTTGTGGCATCCTGCAGGTTACTAAAAAGAAAGCTGTATGCCCAATATAACAAAAATTATCTAGGGAAATTAGTTCCTATGGGTACACACAAATCTTTACTAATGCCTTAGAACACAGATTTGTTTCCTCTCTCCTCTATGAATTGGTGTGCTCATTGTCCAATCTGGGTTCACTTAATTCTCCCAGAAGCCTTTAAAGCTATTTCTGCTAAACATTTTGGATATCTTCTGTTCTCACAAACTGCTTTAGTGAACTTGCACTCTCTGCTGCAACCTGTTCAGTCAGTGAGTTTTAGGAATGCAATGGTGACTTTGAATTCAATCTCCTAATGTTGGGCTCTCATTATCTCAGTGTAGCCTATGCATTTCATTTCTGTGAAAGCTTGTTTGGATTTCCATCTGCCCCACTCTGCTCTGGTTTAGATTTCTTGTCTGAATGCTGTCCAGAATCCAGTGCTAACGCTACCATTCACCATATCACTTTTTGCTAATTGCTCCCATATTTGAAGGAGTCACGTGTGCCAAATTGCTGAATTGTGACTGCACTCTCAGGCAGCTTCTAGTACCTCCCCAAAGAGGCAATTAAAACTCCAAACAGTGCAGGGACAGGAAAATTGCCTGTCAGAGGCTCTGGGGGTCATCTGACATTCCTTCAAAAATGTCTTTTTTGTGTGTTTGACCTTTCTAAAAGAGGGAATATCTTTACTGCTGAATTTCCCTCTTTCTTTCAGCAGACTGAAAGCCTGTTTTGGATGATCATGGCTAGAGACGACCAGGCAATGTTCACTCTGATGGATAGGACGGTCATGGCAGTTCTGCCCCGGTGGTGGTTCAGTGAAGGACTGAAGTCAGCTCCTCATTTCATGGACATGAGGAGCATTGCTGATCTCAGCAGGACTGCATGCACCTCTTGATCCTGTCACTAGCAAACTGGTCCCAGAAACAAAGAAATAGCTCAACTTGAGCTGAATCTGCAGAAGAGATCGGTATGTAACCATGTGTCTTGATGAATTAAGCAATTTTCCTAAGGATTGCTCTTACAAGTTGATACCGCTCTTGGAAAAGGGCAACACAGAGGCTCTGAAACACAGAGCAAAGTGAGGCCTAGTTACTGCTCAAATCTAGTCCTAATTAGGAGGTTTTTGTTCCTATTACTGAATAAAAGGAACAAAATTCCTTAATCCAGTATTCTATGTAACAACATAGAAATGTAGCATGATGAAGGCAGGTGACATTTCTGGAAATGCAAAGAACCTCCTGTGACTGAAGGAACATCATTAAAAGCAGTAAGAATAGTGGTTTCAAAATCAGTTCAGAATATTGGATCACACAGGAATTCATTTGGCTTAGGTGTAACAGAGAAACTAGTGGGGAAAAAAGACATAAAAATGCTTTCTGCCCTGTGCTGATGAGAATCAGTGAATAGCTCCACATCCAGTCCTGCATGTCCTTGGTAATCTGGGAAAAGCATCATTAATGCTGGGTGAGCCCCAGAGCACCCAGGATGGGTCATGTTTCCCTTCACCTTCCAGAGGAGCTTTCTCTGGCTGCAGGGGGACACCAAAAGTCCTTAAATATCCAGTGAAATCTTCTCCATATGAATCTTCAGTCACGTTACACCTGAACACATGTTTTTGGACATCTGTCTTCCATTTGAAAAACAGAAGGCTGAAAAATGTTTCTGGGTCCTTGGAGGGGGGAAGGGGAGGGAAGGGACAGAGGATGCAGCTTTTCCAGCATCAGGATCCTTGAACCAGTTCTCCAGCAGGGTCAAGTGTCTCATTCTTTCTTAAGAGCTCATTTTTATGCCGCTTTATATTTACCCAGGCCCCTTCCTACACACAGGGAGCTGCTCAGGCCTGGCAACAGACACATGTAAGACAAATTGTTTGGTGCTGGATAAAGAGCTCCATAAAACCCCAACCGCTCTTGATGCTCCAGTTTGCACCTTGGCAAAATATGTGTATCCATTCACCCTGAAGGTGGGACTGGCAATAGAAAATCTTTCCATAAAGAGGAAAAAATCCTTCAAAAAGAAGGGAGAAAAGCTGTTTTTCAACCAAAGTATTCCACTTCTCAATTCTGGGAACTGGTAAAAGGGTGGACAGCATGGGTGCTCAGTGACTGATGGGAAAGGTGAGGTTCTTCTGAGGTGAATTTGTCCCATGCCAGCAGAAATGACCCTGTTTGCCAGGTGCCAGCCAGCAGGTGCAGGTTGTCCCAAGGTATTCTCCCTCAGAGAGCCACCAAAATCCCCAAAGAGGACAGCTCCAAGGGGTCAGCTACTCCTGAGGTCCGCACATCCCTCTCAGATGTCTAGAAATAGCATCTTTTTCAGATTCAGCCCAAGTTTCCCAAATACTTGAGCTATTTCTTTGTCTCTGGGACCAGTTTGCCAGTGAGAGGACCAAGAAGAGCAGGGGTGTTCGTGTGACCCTGCTCTGCAGCAGGCTCCACAGGGGGCTGCCACAGCTGATCCCTTTGGCCTCTGCTCCGCTGGCCCTGCGGAGGAAATGTCGAGGAGTGAGGAACAAGTGTGGATTTGTCTGGGTTCAGTGGCTTTGAGACAGCACCTGGCAGCACAGTGCCCACACAGACATGAGCCTTCACAAAGAGTTGGCTCTGACCCACAGCAAGCTCTGAGCTCTACCAGGCAGAGGGTCCCAACAGTCAGTAGCTTCCTGAAGGGATGTTTCTGGCATAAGGGGAACGTGGATGGAAACAGCTCTGGTTTAGATTGCTGAAAGTAATATTTGTTGGAGGAAATAACTCCAGAGAGGGCTGTCTGCAGCCCTGTTGGGGGACATGTCTGTCACATAGGCAGAGGATGATGCTGTGTATGGTTCCTCCACAGTTTGTGGCAGATTCTTCTCTGCCTCTTTGCCCTGACTCCTCCCTGTCACCTGGTCATCAGTCCCATGTCTGGTTTGCCTTCCCTTCCCTCTCCCTGCCAATTCTTTCCTCTCCTGCTACTCTGCACTAATAAATCAAGGCAGGTGAATTTCTGAATTTTTCAGGAGAAAATGGCCACTGGCACCACACCAGAGACCTCCCTCACCTCTGGCTGCACTCAGTGCCGGTCAAGTCTCTGGTGAGGGTGGGAGGGGGCTGGGGGGAGCAGGCAAGTGAAGTGCTTCAAGCTGTGAGAGATTTTCTGTTTACGTTGCAGGCCAAACCTCTTGGATTTGAACCAGAATGGCCACTTTTTGTGGAGGCAGATATGTCTGTGGAGAGCAGGAAAGAGTAGCACGTATCCTGGTCTTGGTGCTCTCCCAGGGAAAACAATAATGTGAGGCAACACTCTCCCTGCTGCAGGCTGCACATTGTCCTGCTCGATGGCAGCAATGGCTGGGAAAGCTGGCATTGCACCCTAAATAGGGGGCAGCTCTGCCATGCAAAAAATCACCTCTGCACCACTGCCACGCTGCTCCAGATTTTCCTTTGGAGGGGCAGATTGCTCAGAAGGAAGTAGCAAGGCAAGCCCAGTGTCATGTGGAATAGCTGAAATTCCTCAGGTTCCTTTTTGCCAGGATTTCAAGCTGTGAAAGACACATGATCTCCGCTGCTTGAGACTTTAACTGAGGATTTTCCCCAACAGAGATGGATAGGTAGCTGTACAATTTTATTTTATTTTTTTTCCTACATCTGAGTTAAATCATTGTTAGGGCCTGCATTTGGAAACAGTAACCTCAGATGGGGTTTATCAAAAGGAATATATGACTCCTTACCCTGAGGAACTGATCTGCCCTAGGATCACTTTTAGAGGAAAACACAATTAATTCAATTTTTTTCTCCATTTATGCTGTTCACATTGTTCACAGCATCCCATGCAACTGAAGGTTGAGATCTAGTGGCCTCAAACCCCTCATTGCTGTATTTGGTCTCAGTCAGGGGCCAGTAACAAGCTGTACCTATAAATCTCTCTTGTGTGTCTGTAGCAGGAGCTGCTGTCCATTTTCACATTGATAGGGAATGAAGTTTAAACACTGACCAGCTTCATGCTGATATTTGCTGATTCATCAGAAGTAGATGAAATAAGGAAAAGAGAAGTTTTATTCCTTGCCACGTCAGTGGTTTGCTAATTGCCCAGACCAATCCACCAGGTGGTACCTGGTTAACTGAAGAGGCATTGCCATTTGAGGGGAGAAGAGGGAAGTCAATAATTTGCAGACAAGAGTGTTGAAACTGCCTCTTAAATAAAGTTAGAGATCAGCAACCTTTGGGGAGGGGGTGAGAAGATCTGGGTTTGCAAAAAAAACAACTGTAGGAGGCACCAAAGGAACATGGTGTAAATGAAGGTTAGCATGATTTGGCAAGAAAGCCCTGTGACTTTGAGCTCCTTGGAAGAAAATGAAGTGTAATTTACTTTAATTTCTCTATCACTCATGTCTTTATGAACCTTTGCAATTCTTGTTATCTGTTCCAGATTATTGTTTTCAGATAAGTATCTTTACTGAACTTAAGATGACAGTTCATTTCCAGATAAGTTCCAGATAATTAGCTAACAAAGGCACTACACATAGAATTCCTTCTCCCTGTGTGTCTGGAGCACCCATACAAAGAGCTGACACCTCTGCAAGTTTCTCTGCAGTGTCCAAGGTCTCCACCTTCCCTGCCTTTGCTTCCCAGGACAGCTTGAGAGCTGACAGTGCAGGGGCAAGAGGAGAGGAAGTGTCTCCTGGTGACCCCATGCTAACCAGGGCAGTGAGGAACACCCCTTTACCTACAGAAAATTTGCCACAGACTTCACTCAGGGCCAGAATTCTACTCAGGGTCTGTTAAGCTCTTGTCTGGCCTGTGGATTTGAGTGTTTTTGGAGCACATTTACCCAGCATGAATGACCAAGTCAGCAATTTGCAGCTGCTAGCTCAGCCATGGTGGCTGCCTGGGAATGCAGGATGGGCTCCCTGCTGGTTGAAAATAGGGCAGGTAAAAGCACAAGGTACCACGATGCTATTGCAGCTTATTTCACTTTTACCCATAGCTTTGAATGCAGCCAATTACTGCTGGTGAAAAGCAACTCTATCACCTCCATTTGATTTTTTTTCCCTTCTAATGCAGATATCTACAGCTTTGTATTATTGCCTTAATTTTGGAAATGAGAAAGGAGAAAAGAGAAGGAATGACACTTGTCCCTGATGATACAGCCATTGTCAGACCCATAAGGGAGGCTCTGAAATGCCTCCTCTTAGTCTTGTTCTCATTCCTCTGGGTTATAAAGACGTGACAGATACAGTACATGCTCTGTTCTTACACTCTGCTTAGCAAAATCAGACAATTAGGAAGACTCCTTCAACACAAAAACTGAAGACAATGATCCAGAAATGTACTTTCTGCTGTTTTCTTTGCTTTTTATAATAATTAAAAAAAAAAAGTGTTTATTTAAACTCTGAAATAAATTCTGTCTATTTGCTACCAGGTTAAATCTTATTTTATTTCCTCAATTCTTCTCTCTAAAGGCTTTTTTTCTCAGCTTGCATTATGTTGGATAACGCTTAGAATTAATATCACATAATGTTAGTCTAAAAATACATGTACCATTATTATTATCAAATAGAGATAAGTGTGCGTTGCCAAGTAAAAAGAAAGCTGTGAAATATAATGCCATGTACAAGGATTTTTTTCATGATCTTCCAGAACATGAAGGATAGACATGGGCTGCCAGATACTCATTTCTGATGGATAAATGCAACTGTGGTTTCCATAGCTATGCAAGGTTTTGTATAGCACCCATCACCATGGTATCTAAGCATCTGTTGCTGCTGCTGCACACTTGAGTCCATGATGCTCTGAAGAGAATTAAATGAAACAAGTGAATAGAAGGTCCTTGAGCCTGGCCATCCACAATGAGGAGTGACTTAGGCCAGGTTCACTTGTAAAACAGGTTGTTTGTTAATCTGTCTTTTCACAGCTCTCCAGCTGCTCAGCTCCTTGTTTTGGTAGCACCTTACAGGAAAGGAGTCTCTGTGTCTCAGCCAGTGCCTCTCACACAGTGCCAGGACACGGCTGGTCAGGACATGGCCACCAAGGTCCTCAGCTATGCACCAAGTCAGACAGGCTGCTCCACGCAGTCTCACTGCCTTCCGTAGGACCTGTGGATCCCAAGATCCTCCCCACTTGGAATCACAAAATCATACCTATCAGTTAGGTTGGAAAATGCCTTTAAGGTCGTGGAGTCCAACCACTAACCCAGCACTGCCAAGTCCACCACTAATCCATGTCCCTAAGAGCCATGGCTCCAAGCCTTTTAGATACCCCCAGGAATGGTGACTCTACAACTAACCTGGGCAGCCTCTTCTAGTGCTTGACAGCCCTTTCAGTGAAGAAATTTTTCCCAATATCCAATCTACACCTTCCCTGGTGTGACTTGAGGCCATTTCATCTCATCACATCACTTGTTACCTGTGATAAGAGCCTGACCCCACCTGGCTACACCCTCCTGTCAGGGAGCTGTAGGGAGCCAAAAGGTCACCCCTGAGCCTCCTTTTCTCCAGGCTAAACACCTCCAGCTTCCCTCAGTTGTTCCTCACCACACTTGTATATACCTCCAGACACTGTCCCATCTCTGCTGTCTTCTCTGGACACACTCTAGCACCTCAAAATCCTTCTTGTCATGAGGGGCACAGAACTGGACGCAGGATTTGATGTGAGAATTTTGTGTCTGGGATCACTTTCAGATGTTTTCTTCCCTGGTCTTTCTAGTTGAAGACCTCTTAGGTGATTGTCAGGCTTTCATCCTCTCTGCACTACAGGAAGTGTTAAGTCTTGGGAATTTGGCTTTCCCTATGCAGTTGAGATCCCTCTTTGGCAGGATCCTTCTTTGAAGATTTATTCAGATTTTTCTTTTCTCCGGGAGATTTCCTTTATCTTTAATCAGGGAGGTTTACATCTTCCTTTTACCAGACCTTTGATTGTTCTCTCCTTTTTAACAGCACAAATATTTCTTTGGGATGGTCTGCTGCAGTTTTTATTGGCTCAAATATTAAATAATTCCTGTGCTATCTCATCCTTGGCTATACTTTTTGATGATGCAGATGCTCCCCGTACTTGGAAGGCAGCATCTGAACTCAGAGGAAAATCTTCCTCTAATGCAATCCCCACGCTGTATAAGAACATGTGCCTCAACAACACAATTTTATGCATTCATATCAAGAGAATCAGGGTGTAAGCTTTTAACTCAGCTCTGCCTGAGACCAGGTACAAGAGTCATTAAGAATTTTGAGGCATTAATAGGGCCTGAAGTAACCTGGTCCACAGGTTTTTCTCTGAGAGAGATTTAATACACCTCTGCATAAAGATGCCAGGATCAGGTCTTGGAAGGTGAACAGCCATGTCAGTATATCACTGTCCTTGATCATAGAATCATAGAATGGGTTGGATTGGAAAGGACATTTAAAGGTCATCCAATCCAAGCCCCTGCAATGAGCAGAGACAGCTTCAACCAGATCAGGGTGCTCAGAGCCCCATCCAACCAAGAGGTCACAAATTCACAGATCCTTTCAGACTACACAGACCAACACTGCCACTAATGAAGCAGTCCCATCAGCCCTCAGCACCTCTTCCTTCACCCACACCCTTGAGCTGGCACCAACCTTTGCACCAAAGTGGTTTGGAGAAGTGGAAAAAGTCAAAACTAACTCATACAGACTCTTCTTTTTAAACCTGTCCGGTGCCCTGCTCCAGTTCATGGCACAACATGTGCTTGAGAAAGGAGATGGCATTAGGCAAAAAACTCGAAGCTGGGACTGGAAAGCATCACTTCTCCCGACAGGAGTCCTGGCTAATTCCCGGTTTAAGGGAGTTGTGAAATTGTGCCATTAAGGAGGGGTTAGCTGGCTTTTGAGTGCTGAAACGACCCCACTAATTGCTGAGCCAGGCCAAGTGTTTCCTCGTTTCCTCATTAAACTCTGTTGTGTGACCCTGGATGTGTCACATTACCTGTCTTGAGTTCCTACGCTCCAGTCTTCTCATCCATGTCTTGCAAATTAGCTGCAGGACTTCGGGGGATGATTCCTTAACCAGCCCTTTCAGAAGGACATCCATTTTTGTGGGGGGAAATTACAACAGGCATTTGTAGTACCAGGTTTTTTAGCTGACCTATTTCCTCTAGTTTTCTCAGCACATTGTCATTGGTTAAATAAAGCCTCATTAGGAGAGCTGGCTCCTCTGTCTGATTGCAACTTTCAATTTTGTATTCATGGGTTCCTTTACTGTTTTCTGCAGTTCCTAAAAAAGTCTGTCTGAATGTGGGGCAGGAAAGGGAAATCTGCAATGCTCTCTTTTAGGCTGCACTGGCAAATGCCGTAAAAATCAGATTCTAGAACTTACTGTAAAATCAGATGTTTTGAGCAAAGCCTGGAGCCTCTGCTCACAGTCAGAGTGGGTGGATGTCCTGCAAGAGCAGCAATTACTGTACAATAAACTAGTCAACATGTCTTGTGTAACTAGCATGAGTCTTTATTATAGGGATATCACCCATGCTGACAGATCAGGCCACGAAAACCACCCTTCTCCAGGGACACACACGCCTGAGCAGACAGGAGGGCTACGAGGATGCACCACAACAGCACCCCCCAGCTCCAGCTGAAATCACCCTCCTCTTCTTTCACTCAGCACCCACCACAAGCCTGGAGATGGAGGATTTTGCGGGACAAATGGAAAGGGGACCCAAAAAAAATCGATTTTCTTCTCAACCCTCTGCCTGCCACACCCAGGACAGACACTGAACGGGCAGGGGAGTGGCCGAACTCTCCCCGTGCCGCTTCTGCACTCGACCAAAGAGCTGTCGATGGCAGCAATGTCCTTTCCATGCACTGCATAGTACTCACATCCCCTGGTTTGCTCACGGGAGGGGGCAGACTCCCTTCTTGCCACTTGAAATCTCACTTGAAACTAGAAGAGATGAGTGGGAGACAGAGAGAGAGACACAGTAAAACAAGTTGGCATTTAAATTTGTCAGTTAAATCCACAAAGATTCACTACCTTGGATTTTTGCTGCATCACTCCCTAGTTATCCTCTTTCAATGCCTCTGTCCTCTTTCCTTCTGAAGGTTTTGCAACAGCCTCCTGTACACATGCTGCCTTACAGAGCACCACAGATAATTTTCTGGTTTTTATTAGCGTTCCAAAAACACATGTAGCTGGACTCCTTCACTTCAGCCCCCTTAAAGTTTTATAGGGTGTCTATTGTAAAGCTAACTTCTTCATTCATTTGCTCATACGGGGAATATTTCCTTTGAACAGCAGGCATGTTCTGCTAGAAAAGTCCCTCTGGGAAAATATGAAGCTTTGAGAAATGTTCTGTCCTCCCTCAAAGAGGTCCCATCTGAACACAGACAACTTCTACTGCAATTTAACTATCAATAACCACCCCCTGCTGTACCAGTATCTGCTGAAGCACCGAGCTCTGCAGCCATCCATAACTTCCAGTGAAATGTAAGCAATTAACCTGATTTTAATGTTACGCAGGTATGTTACCGACAGTCATCTGTAATTCTTTAACATTCTTCTCAGTGTAAATCACCTCAGAGCTCCTTTCCTAAGGAATTTCAACAAATGCTGAGTTAATAGCCAAGGAGCAGAGAAATAACTTTAAGAAGGAAAATATACCTCAAGATTTTTCACTAAAAGAACCCAAACAAACAAACAAGCCACAAACAACCCAAGACAAAAGCCTTCATTTTAAATTAATTCAAAATGTAAAAAAGCTTAGTAATACAGCTTACTAAGAGAATGATTCCAAAGAAAATCTATGTGGGATATATATATATTTTTTTAAGGTAATTAAATTTCATATGACTTCACATGAATAACCAAATATTTCTGCAGATTTGGAGTCTGAAATGCATTTTTGCATTTGAACCCAAATATTTCAGTTGCTCAGAGACTATGTAGGTGCATGAGATCCGAGTGGGTGTTGGGTGAAGGAAGGACAAAACCTTCTCTTTCATTTCCTTTCCAAATCCAAAATTCAGCCTTCTGCATTTAGGGTCAAAAACCCAAAAAGCATTCTCCTACATGTTTGGGCTCTCCCACATGATGTTACCAGTGCACAAGAGTGCACCAGCAGCACACGGATTCCCACTGCATGCACTTCTCCTCTCCCACTGAAGCATCCCAGAGAACTGCTCCTGCAAAGGGAAGGGAGCAGGCCCAGCTCTATTTTCAGTGTCACCCTGGCAACCGCTTTCCCCTCCATCTGGATGTCACATCAAAGAGAGATCCTGCCACCTCTCAGGTTTAACACAAGCCTTACAACTTCTGGGGAGGTCTCACCGCCCCAGCCCCAGAGACTGGAGAATATCTTCCTGCACACCTCCCTTTTGAAACTTTGGAGCATTTAGCTTTCACACAAAAAAACCCAAGAAAATATGGCCTAGTTATACTTTAATAATTGGAGATCAAGAGAATTAATTTGGGGGGTTTTGTGATTTTAAGTTTATGTCTGGATACTGGAGTGCCTGAGGTTAATAGTACTGCCCCAATTTAGCCCAGAAATTTGAATTTGTGTTTATGCAGCTAATAAGAGAAATAGATGTTTCCTATGTTTTACTGGAGTGCCTATAAGGGAGTCATATTGTTTATCCAGCACAAATATCCAGGTTAGTGGGGTGGGAGTTTAGCCTTTCTCACCCTCCACTCTCCATGGGAGGCTGGAGTCCCTCAGAGCAGTGTCTGCTCACCCTCCTTGCCCAGCCAGCCCCGGTCACTTCTGCTCCTGCAGCTTTGGGCCACCCACATCAGATCCCAGTGCTGATAACCCTCAGCCCTCACTTCTCCTGCACCAGTGGCAGCCACAACATCTCTGCAGGAAGGTGAGAAGAGAGGGATTTCCACTGGCATTTTATTCTACATTTATTTTTGCTTTATTGTTGTGTTGCTGATGCTTCAGAAGTCCCAGTCCTTCAGAGCATCCCTTGCTTGTAGAGTCACATAAGCTGGAACACCTCCTGAGGCCATTCAAGGTACAAGGACTGATCCTGAATCAATCAAAATCAGGAGAAAAAGATATTCACTTGTAGTTATTTTTCATGGCCAGAGCTACACAGTGCAGAGCAGAGAGGACAACATATGGCCCCTTTCTGAGGCAAATGTTGCAATTGTCCATTGCACAGCCTTAAAGTGCTTTCCACCCAAGTGTTTTGGCCTTGTTAAGTATTATGTTGCCCATTTTAAAAACAGGCAACCTGTGGCCCATTGGGCTTCCTACAGCCACACAAATTGTCTAAGATACACTTGAAACTGCAGGAAAATACCACATGCCTTCAGTTCTGTATTTTCTTCCCATTGGCTCTTCTTTAGTGCATATCTGAAAGAAAAAAATAGAAAAGAATTATGAAAAAGACTGTAACTCCATAACTTGGGGAAAGCAGTTTTTCTCCCACAGAATCAATGAAACACTCCCACAGTCCATCACTGGGTCCACAGCCTCCCATCTGCCACTACTGGCAGAGGAAAGCAGTAATTACTAGAAACTCTAAGGATCTGTGCAATATCAGAGGTGAGAAAGCAGCATGTGTGTCTCTTGCTGCCTTTAAGGATGGGGACAGGAGAGAAAAGTTCTTTGCTTTTAGTCCACTGTGATCTCTGGCCAGGTTGCCAGTGCCTGGGAAAGGAAAGCTGATGCTCAACTTCCACATACCCACCAGGGTCACTCCAGGTGTCTGGAGCTGCTTTTGCCCATCCTCAGAGACACTCAGAAGTGGGACAAAAAGCAGGGTGGGTGGGAGGAGGTCCCAGACACCTGAGTGTAACTGGGAGTGACTGGTGCTACCAGCAGGTGAGGGAGCCTGTGCTGTGAAGTTCTACTTCTGTGTCACTTGTCGGGGCAGTGTCTTAGGCCAGTGTAACAAATAAACCTTAATATAAGTGGATCTAGAAGCCTGATCCACATCCAAGCTTTCCATAACCATGGAGGTGTCTCATCTCCCATTCAATCCTGGTGTTTGCCTGTGGGTAGCCACTGGATTAGCTACAAGGGCTGTTCTAGACCAAAACTTTAACATCTTGGAAAAAAAAAAAGGAGAAGACAAAAGACAAAATCACCTTTTAGGGAATTAATTTACAGACAGATCGTTACTAGTGAAGACAATGGAATCTTAGTGGAATAGGAGATTAAAAACCCACAGAATTCTCTTGTAAGTATTGAAAAAATATCCTAAATATACGGAGAAATTTCCATTTAGGATGACATTTGAGATGCACAGCAAGAAAGAAAACAAACCTAAATCAACCTTCCCTGTAAGATCATCAATACAGTGGCTCCAGATTAATGCTGAAAAAACTGAAATCTGCCTTCCACCCACGTAAGAAATCTGTGATTAGCAGGTGGGAGATCACACACAGTTTGCAGAAAATTTATATATTTAAAAAAAAAAAAACCCTTCAGTGATGGAACAGAGCTGGTTGATTTCCCATTCTGGGTTTGTTCCCAATAGCACTTATGCAAAGTTGTGGGTTTTTTCCTCCTTCAGGCAGGTTTTGGTTGTGTGAAGCAGCACAACTTGCCCCAGAGCGCGCTGCAGAGCAGCAGCAGCCGCCTGCCACGAGCTGCTGCTCTGCAGGTCCCTGCTCCCCCAGGGCAGGAGTGAGCAGCACTGAGATGTGCCACCCCCTTACCATGGCTCTGGTGCTGGAGGTGGAAAACATGTGGAGGAACATTTTCTTTTGAGCAGAGGCAGATGGGAGCGGGCACTGAGCAGAGAGAACGTTTCTGATATGCTGTGCTCCCGCAAAACCCACTGAGTGTCTCAATTCCAGGATTGCACTGAATTTAAAGGAGAGGAAAATAAGTGGAAAAGCAGAATGACTGAAGGGTCTATCAGATCTGACACTCCAAAAATATGGGAGACAAGTGGGAGAAATGTAAGCCACACTTCACTCCATGGCTGCAAGCAAGAGTGCTGGTGAAAAAGGACACAGATCTTGCTCCTGACAGTAACTGGGTCTGATACCTTTGATGTATTTGTTTCCAGTTTCTCAAGCAGAGCAGGAAAGTAGAAATTTAACAATCCCACACTCCCACCACAATGAAACATGTAAGATACTTCTAACAGGTTTGTAACATGAAGATAGAAAAACAAAGGAGAAAGGATTACTGAAGTAATGATTAATCTTTAGACACGGGATGGAGAGGGGATTGTGATTTAAACATGAGGAAAAAGGACAACTTTGGGAATGGCCAGGAGGGCCGAAATTACCTTCAGGAGAGGGACTGCAGATGGGAGAGGACAGTGCTCTGCTGACAGGTGTCAGCTGAAGGAGCCACACCACCAGGCTGTGTGGCTCAGAGGCACTCAGGTGGTCCCCAGCACAGCCAGACTGTCAGCATGTGTAGGGACTGGGCTGGTCAGAAGGGCCTCTAACTGCTTGTATCCAAAAAAAAAAAAAAAAAAAAAAAAAAAAGGTTTGCTATGTGTTTGGTTTTAGACAGAGAATAAAAGTGAATGGTTTGGAATTTTTCTTGTGAGGTTCTTGATTTCAGAGACAGGGGGACTTGATTTCAGAGACAGGAATGAGTTTGCAAAAGCACTCACAGGCTTCTTGCATCTCTGATTCTCTCTCTGGACTCTCTTCCTTCTCTGGAGGGGGCTCACCTTGCAGTTTGGGAAACACTGCTGTAGGACAGAAACTGGAAGGTAGGCAAGGAGCTGGAGGCTGTTACAGGGAGTGGTTTAGTTTAACAGGGTAGGAAAAGAATAGAGCAATCTGCAGTAATGGCAAGGGAAACTTTTGTTTTGTTTGGTTTGTTTTGCTTTTTACTCTGTGTGACTCCTTTGCTATTTCATTGAATTCCCAACCTCTCCCTCTCCAGTATTGCTCCATCCCTCCTCAGCCATCCCCTTAAGCCTCCCACTCACATGTTTGTTAAGGATTAATTATTTCCTTTACACTCCTCCTTGCCAGCCCTGGCCTTCCCCACATATTCAGAGCTTTACCAAGCTCCTTCACGTCTGCACAACCCAACTTCTGCTCACTCAGAAACCCTCTGTTTGAGAGATGACAAACCTCTATCCAGCTATCCAGGACCATTCCTTCTTTCCCTCCCTCAGGGCAAATCACCACCCCAACCTCAAAGCTAGGCCCTCCTCTGACCTTGTCCCTGGGCATGTGCTGCCACATCACCCAGAAAGCCTCACATCCCTACCATCTGTTCCACCTGGGCTCAGAAACCTCTTTATTCTTGTTCTGGCCCTGAAGAATCAAAGAAAGCAGCAGGAAATCCTACAACTGGTCTTTATCAGATCAGTCTGGTCTAGGCAGAAGCTGATGCAGGGTGTGCTTGGGCATCCAAAGGGCTCACTGGAATGCTCATCCCAAGGGGTTGCAGTCAAGCTGCTCCAAGGCACTGTGGCCACTCTGGCTGCCATGCAGGTAGTCCCAAGCACTGACCACATTGCAAGTTGCAGGATAAACACTCCCCTTGCCCCTCAAAAACCCAACCCAGCCCACCCCTACAGGTGGAGTTTGAATAGCTGCAGTTCTGGCTTAGTTGATGGGGCTTAGTCCACCACCTGTATGACCAAAGTGCAATGCAGCTACATGAAATACAGCTTGTGTCTAGGTGAAGGCTGGAGACAGGAGAGAGGAAGACACAAATCATCCAGGCACAGAGAGGAAAAGATAATGAGGAAAGTATGTATTTACAATATTTTTTTCGTCTGCAAGGACACCTACGCCTTACCCACAACAAGAGTGTCAAACACTCAGATCGACTAGAACTGGGGATTTGGGAGGTGGAATTTTTGTCTGGCTCTTTCCCTTTTAATGAAAAGTGTTACTCTATCTCACTAGCTGAAACTTAAGGAGCCTCATGAGAAAGAGGTAGCCTCTCCACTGCCACTCAGGATGAATACATCCATTTAAAGACAAAACAAATGTGTTTGTCCTTGAAACAACTGTGACACTGCTGGCTGGAAGAGCTGTTTGCATTTAAAATGGTATGAGAGTGTGAGGTGTGAAAGTTATATATACAACACAGATTAGAGAAGAGCAGCTTTTCCTCCTTCATACAAGGATTTTTTCCCCCCTTTTTTTTTTTTTTTTTTTTCCATTTGGAGCCACACATCACAGGTACTGATCGTGTTCTTCCTTTTCATACCGAGAAGCAGGAGGGTGTTTGCCTAAACATGCAAGCACAGAGGCAAGACTTGTGTATTTTATATGGGAAACTGCTTTTGTTTGCTGCCAGTTGGATACACAATGTGCTCTCTACGGGGGATCAAGATGTAGGGCTGTGCAAACACCAACCAGCAATACCTTACATAACCGGCCCTGGGGGAGAGCTATGTGTCATGAGGAGAAACAGTTTTGCCAGGAAAGGTAAAACACAAGAGGCAATGTAGAATTCATGGAAGAAAACAGGAGGCTGGTAGAAAACACAAACCCAAAGAAAACAAACTCTCTGAGCAGATGCACAGTCAATTCACTGCTTATTGCAGCGACTGCATCCACAACTCTGCCCTCGTGGGATTTGCCTTGTTTGCCAGCACCAGGCACATGGGATTAAAGGCTTGGGATGCTGCAGTGGTGCTGGAGATGGGACCACATCTGGGGTGGGAGCAAAGGTCCCCTGACTGTGTGGTTTGGGGAAAGGTGTTCACTGTGAGGCTGGTGGGGAACCCAAGGGTGCACGCTGTCCCCTGAGGGAAGTGCTGGGCCTGGAAGAACCAGGGGTCTTGGGGAGCTGTTAATGCACCTTTGCTCCCCACCAGGGAACTGCCTGGCTGTGTGATGAGAACAAAGCACATTGGGCTTTCCCTAAGGGCTGTTCAGAAACTCTCTGTTCCCATACAAACCACTGTGGACCTACATGATCAAAATAACCCTGTAATGGCATAACACCGTATAAGTTTTGCTCACGAAGGAACAGGTAGGTTCCCCCATGGGTGACTTGGAAAGAGAGACCCTCTGAGAAGAGAGAGAGACTGGATGAAAGAGTGAAATGGGCTTGTAATTTGTTGACAACCTGAAACTCTGCATGCAAGGTCACTCACTGCTGGGCCTGCTGAGAAAGTGGCCATTTGTAACCAGCAGCAGCTTTTCTAAACCTGAATCAAGAGAGGACAGTGAAAATATCACTGACCATCCCAGGGGAGTACCTTGAAACTGCAGATTTCTCCCTGATGTACCAACAACAGCTTCTTGCATTTTAAGCCACCCCATTAGCACTTATTTCTCTTTGGGACACTCCAGGAGATCAAGTGACATCTCCGAAGCCTTGCAGATCCCATGGAGAGCAGGAACATGAAATCAGCCTCTCCAGCATTGTCCATTAATTTAAAAAAATTAATAAATTAAGACCTCAGAGATGAAGAACATCTCTTCCCTTCTCCAGCTTCCTATTAGCATTGCCTTTAAGGATGATCCCTCTCTGTACAAATGTCTTGGAAATGCAGGACACTGTAAGGGGCTGAAGGTCTTAACCAAGACATCAGCAAACACCTAAACCAAGGTAACCTCAATGTTCTCTCTGATGATGTACATAATTCTTGCCATTTCACTGAGGTTTCCTTCACCTGACAGCATTTGCTGATGATCAGTGCAGAATTCCAAAGAAAAGATGGAAAACCCAATGTAAGCTGGAAGCAGCAGTGAGCTGCTGCGCTGTGTCTGATGCTAAGCAGGGAAATGGGTTTGATTTTTATAGATGTCTTTTGCACTTCAGAAAAGTACTGTAATTGCAGATACCAAAATGAGTAAGAAATAGCAGTTCTGCTGCCAGTGCAGACGAAACACTCCCCAAAGCCTGTTATTAATAGAAAGGCAGGGGCATTGCCGGCAAGATAAAAAGGTCAGGGAGAACTTTTAGCCATTTTCCAATTAAAAAGGGGGAAAGAAAAAGGAAAGGAAAGTCATTCTAGACATATTCTGAGGTGAAGCAGAAGTCAGATTTACAGCGAACTTGCAGGCCATGAATACAAATGTCCTGAACACCAAATACCGACAGAGCAGGGACACCCTGGGCTGGCTCCCACCCGCTCCCATCCCGGGCCCTGCAGCTGGGAACAGGGAGTGCCACTGCCTTGGGCAAGAGCTCTGTGACCCGGGCTGAAAGCTCTGCAAAGAGGAGGGGAGTTTTGGTGGTGCTGCTGTTGAAAGCAGTAGAGCTTTGCTGAGGGCTCGGGAAGAAGTTGGGAGATACTCCAGATCTGCTCCTACGCCTTCTCTGTCTGTGAAAAATGTTCATAAGTCTCAAAGCTTCAGAACTGGTGGCAGTTTTTTTGGTAGAAAAGTCACCAATTACATCCCAGACTTCCTAGCCCAAAAATCTGAAGGAGATCTGAGGAATAAAAGAATCTCCTTGCTCAAAAGATGCATAACAAATAGTATTTAAAATATCAAAACCACAGAAAAGACCATATAACAAGCCCTGTGGAGAACAGATGCCTAAACAGAATTTCAAGAAAAATTTCTATAAGAGGATGATTTTGTAAGAAGTGATTTTGCTACTCCTTTGCAGTATTTTTTCTTATGTATAATCTTGCTAAAAAATGAAAATATGGAATTGGCATACCCTCCACCTTTCTCCTAAAACTGATTTTTTTTTCTTAATAGCATTAACTGAACCAAATAACAACCTGAAACCCTGCTTTTAACGAACTCTATGGAACCTGAATTCAATTTGCAATCAGAGAAATATTTGATCCTGGATTTGGCAACTTCAATTCATGCTTGCAGGTCAGACACATTCATTAAATCTTTTCCAGAAGTATTTACAGCCCTGAGTCTGAAATTATTTGTGGTACTGGTTTAAGTGTTTGCAGGATTGGAGCATAATATACTTCTGAAAAAGGATTAATTGTTAATCTGTAAGGAAAAGGAGTTTGAGGTACAATTGCAAAATAATTTTTAAGTGTGCTGTTCTTTGTAGCATGTAACACATTCTTCTGGCCAACAAGATAAATCCTGAAAGTGTTAAAGTATTTTTTAGAATTTTACCTCGAAAACTTGATACTTTGATATTTTCTCAGGACCTTGATAAAAGAGAAGTTCATGATTTTAAATATTTTAGAATGAATCCTCAAGAAATTATAACTTATACTCCTTAACTCCTTAGTAGATTGTAAAACTCAAATTGAACCCATGCAAACTGATAATGAAATAGTGACTGAGAAAACTGCAAAACATAAAATACACTTTAACCTCCCAATAAAAATCTATAATTATTCTTCCATTTTTTAAAGCACTGCAAATGGATTAAGGACTTGTTGGAATTACAGCTTTATTTCTATCTCTATCAAGGCAGTAGAGTATGACTGATAGGGAGAAATAAGGGTTTCCTACATTGATAGGAAAAGTTCGCTCTTGTGATAAGATGGAAAGATAATTTATGTAGTTCTATGGTTTAGTTAAATAATTTATCCCTTCCAAGATACAGATGATATTTTTGAGAGGCTTTATTCCTGTTGAAACAATTTTTGATAACAGATTACATGAGATGTCAACATATCGTTAAGGGTCAGTTTTCCTTTTAATGTAAATCACTACAATTCTATCATGGAAGCTATTCAGTATGAGAGCTAAAACACACTTGTATAGATCTTTGAAAAATAAGTGTTTAATTAGTATGTTTTTATCTTGCACAATTGAGAAAGTATAAACACAATAATTTCCAAAAGAAGTAAAATGTCAGATGCTCAGCAAATGCTTTTTAATTTATAATAATGTACTTCATCATATACATAAAGGTAGCATAACATTTCATTGTGGAATAATTTTCTCAAAATGTATTTTATATTCAAATTCAGAACAATTCAACAAAGTGAAATTTAAAATCCTACTTTCGGGGGAAAAAAAACCAATCAAATTCTATAACAATAAACATGGATTTTTTTTCATACATTTTCTTTTCAAAATTAACACTATATTTGTTTGGGTTTTTTTTTTGTTCCTCCCCTCCATGCTCAACAGCATCCCCTTTTTTAATTCATAGAATCACAGATCACCAGATGAAAAACAGCTAACGTAATGACAGGCAAATTGCCAACAATCTTAGGTGGTTTTCACTCTTAAAAATCCTGAATTGTGAACACTTTTAAAACCCATAAATTACTGGCTTGAAAGGTGTTCCACATAGGCTGTAAAGAAGAGGCATGTAAGGGAAATGTAAGGCTTTTTACCCCAAGAGTGAATGGATGTCCATTTTCAGATCTGTGCCTCACATTCTTTGATCTGGTCTTTTCTTTATACTCTATATAGTAAAAAAAAAAAAAGTCCAAATGCAATGTGGAATTGGCTGAAACCCAAACAGGTCACCTGTGCAAAGCTGTTTGTACCCTGGCGGGGTCCTCCCCCTGTCTCAGCCATGTGGGAGCCCTTCCCAGCCTCTCATGCAAGTCGGGGCAATTCTGCATTCCCTGAACCAAACAAATACTGCACGAGGTACAGCCTGGGGAGGACTCGGGGATGTTTCTGCAGGAAATCACACAGTACCAGTTCACCAGGCTAAGCAGAGCATTCCCTGCCTGCGTGCACGGTGTTGGGGTGTGAAAGCTGGGCACAGGGCGCTCTGTTAGCCTTGTGTTCACACACGGGAAGGAAAGATTAATGGAAAGGTTATCCTATACACATATGAGGGACAAAAACCAAAAAAGTCTTCAGCTAGTAATCTGATTTTGGACTGCAACTAAAGAAAAACATTGCACAAGGCATTGGGAATTAACAGGTTCCATATCTTCGTATCAGTCCTTGCTTTAATTAGGGGTGCCGTGGCTGTGCCATAACAAAGGGAAAAGGCTGCTCTCAGGTAACCTAACACCTCCATGTGTTGCAGGAAAGTCTATTCCTGTTAGCTGGGGAGCACAGAGAAGTTCCTCATAACACACGTGCTCCCTGAGGCAGTATTAATTCATACTTATGATTATTATAGAATGACTATAATAAAAAATGACTAATCATTCATTAATGATTATATTAAGTGTTGTATTTTGCATGGATGACAGCCTTGCACCAGGCAGTGGGAAATATCTTCTACCCTATTGTTTCCTGCTTGTCACTATATCAATCTTTATTGTGCTCAAGGAAGTGGCCAACATGAACAATTTACTGCAACAGATAATACCAGGAGCTCTTCCTTTATTTAAAGTGAAAGGTGCTCATCTCTTAGCCCTGAAGGTATTGATTTAAAATCCCACTAATCCTGGTTGGGAAATACTGTATAATGGACCAACACTTTCCACATAGGTTTTGTTAGAATGTCCAGTTAAAATACAGAAAAGAAGCCCTCTGATTTCTATATGCTCTTAAAAGATTTTAAGCAAATCATTTTAACATAAGCATTTCTCTTTTCTTTGACTTCTTAACTTTAAATTTCAGCCAATTATCAATAGCAATAAGGATGGAGAAAGGTACAAAAAATGTCCTTTGTCTCTCCACACAAATCAAATAATTTTTTTTACTGTATAAAAAATTCCAAGGAGCAAATGCCTTTCTCCAATAGCACTGCCAGAATATTATAGATTTTTCTGGTTCCCTCACATCTGCACTGCTCCTCTCCAGCATCAGTGCTTGCAAGCCACACTTCCTCTGGTTCAGAAGGTAGCTGGTGAAATAATTGTATTGATTTCCTTCACCCCTCCATGTTCTTGGCTCACCTTCTCCCTCCACATCCAGCTTCCTTCAATTACTTCAGGCAGGCTTTGCTGTCCAGCTCTGACCCTGTTACCCTGAGGGGACCCCAGCAGCAGGGTCAGTTCCTCCCTCCTCTCCCACTTCTGTGCCTGTTCCCAGCACTTGTGCAATTCCCTCTGCTCATCCTTGCAAACCAGGAAGGCAATGCTGCCAAAACCTGCAAAACCATCAGCTCTCCCCCCCCTGAGCCACCTGCCAGGGTGCTCTTCCCCTGGGGCTGGGCTGTTTTGTGGCTTCCCCTGCTCAGTCTCTGCTGAGTCTCATCCAGACACCTATTTCTGACTTCAAATGTTTCTCCTTATGGATTACACCACATTGTGCCTGGCAGACAGTCACCAAAAGGAAGGGCCAAATTAGGAGGCTAAATGCTCAGAAATGACCACTCACAAGAGCAGCAGCAACAGCTGCGTAAAAAACATATCAGCCTGGAGACCTCCAGCTTTTGTACTTCAGTTTGTCTTTTTCCTGGTGTTCTTTGCCACAAGGGAAATGAGGAAGGAGTCATAGGCACTTTTAATTTCCATATTAACCACAGTGGTTAGGGACACTCTGTTTGTTTGTTTGTTTATTTGTTTGTTTGTTTGGAGGGTTTTCTTTTGGTTTTTTGGTAGGTTTTTTGGGGTTGTTGTTCTAGTTGTTATCTTTTTGTTCAGTTTGGTTTTTTTTGTTTACTAATTTTGAGTGGTCTCTCTCAGTTTCAGTGAAGTTTTAGTGTCTCACACTCAGTGGTGCTGCCTTTCCTTTGCTACTGGCCCTGGGATCAAGGCTGAGCATGAAATGGTGACAGGAATGGCCTTGCTCTGTTTCTTTACTGTTGAGAAGCAGGTTTGGGTTTGCACTTTCCTCTTGCTTCTCTTTTGGCATCTGGTGCTACTGCACAGAAAGCCTCAGCAGCATAGAAATCAGGCAGTTCCTCACAAATTTACATTTCTCATGAAGCTTCATTCCAACAAGATCCCTTACTTATGCAGAAGAAGGATGCTCCTGTAGTTAGTGCTGCAGTCCAGGCCTTCAGAGAAGTGCTCTGGGCTTCTCATGTGGCTGAGGGATTGTGGAGTCACCATGCCCCATCCCTATGTGTACAGAGCATTTTCATATTTCGCCCTGGTTCTGGGAGTACAACATACCTGGGAGATGCTCTGCTGTCACACTGAGTGCTGTGGAGAGACAGAACTGCCAGCTTGTGACAGGGACTCGCTGGAAAGCTTCCCAATTCTTCCTGGGTTCAGCTAACAGTGGTTTCCTAGAGTTGCACATGAGCATTATGGCTGGACGAGCTTTAAATGACCTGGGGAACAGATTTTTGACAAAAATGTGCCTTTTGAATAGTTCTGTAGTGTGAGTACCACACTTTACATCTCCACACTCTTCCTTTCCTTTGGGGGACAGCAGGGATCCCACAGTCCTTGGTCTCCAGCTCCAAGACTGCATGAATATAATACATATTCCAGACTCCCCATCTGCAGTCACAAAGCCAGAGTCTAAATCATTTGTAAACATGAATTGAAAGCTTGCATTCCTGTCATACATAATTGTGTTTACACAAATATACCTATATATGTGCCCATATATATGCATATATCTTTATGAACTGAGTTATGAAAATATATTTCATCATCTTACAAGACTTGACAGTCAACATCTGCCTGGGTGCAAGAATCTTTCTTTTTTTAAAGCTTCAGAAGGAGGAAATAATTCAAACATATCTCTGTTGATAGGAAATAAAAATAAATTTGATTCTGTATTTCAATGTAGCAAAAAGCTTGACAAAGCTGAAACCTTGTGTCTCCCAAACTCCAAATGCTAGTGAGTCTTTCAAAAGTTTACTGAAGGAATGCCTGACCACTGCTTTACCTCCCAATCCCCTGTTTTCTACTCCTTTCAGATAATAGACTGACTTTCCCGTTTAGGTTTGAAACTGTAAAGCTGGTCTTTCAACATCACCAGCCTGTATGCTGAATCCTAAGCTTATATTTACTGACCTGGAAAAAAAAAATCCCTGTTACCTTCTGAATCAGCAGTCATTTCAATGCTGTGCAGAACTCACAGACATAGACATACAAAATTTAACACCAGTGCAAAGCACACGAGGAGCAATCAGGGCTGGAACAAACAGTTTGATGAACCTGAAAGCTTCTTTAGAAGAATATTGATAGTCCATTTGCAAGTGAGAAAACTGCTTGAAACTTCAGAGATTTTTTTGCAGGGAGGGGAGGTTTGTGTGGAGGCTTTTGTTTGTTTCAGACTTTGCTGCAGAAAAATATCTTGTTGGTTTACGTATTTTAGAGTCACTTGTGCAAGAATAAGGACTATAAAGCAGTAGATGAAAGGCAGTAAATGCAGCTCCCCATAAGAGTGTAAATGCTTTGAGTGCAAGTGCTTTGAGACAGCAAATATAGGAAGAAAGCTGGCAAACTCTAAACATCTCATCTTTTGAGTCGAAGCACTGTGCAGTGCCCAGCATGTGCTCTAGAAGTACCTAAATTCCTCACTGGAGGGAGGAGCCCATTCCCACACAGAAGTTTTATGCTTGAAACGAGGTGATCTCTGAGGTACAAATGACTCTGTGCACAGAAGCTGCCCTCAGTAAGATCCAGACCTGTGACTTAAGCTCCAGAACACCAAGGGTTTACAAACCAACAACGTGAAAAGTAAACACAAATTTAATAACATTCAAAACCTGAATTTTGTCAACCTTGTAGACCCTGATCAGAACATTCAGTCTCTGAAGTTTTGCTGAGGTTGTGTCTGAGAATGAATTCACTCTAACTTTGTAATTTGTGGACATCCTTAGGGAAAAAGGGTGAACCGATGAGAACTGTGGAAGTCAGTAAGGTACCACATTAAAACACAGCAGGTCAGAAATATGCAATTTTGTGCTAGGCTGCAACAGCATGTAATCATCCTTGAAATGTCTCATTTCTGTCAGGAACAAGTCTATTGTATCAGTGAGTAAAAGAAGTAGGAAGGAACACACCATTGTAAAAATTCAATGTGGTTGATGAGGCACCATAAAAACCCCTGATGTTTAGTATAAACAAACAGACATGACATTATGCCAACAGAAGGGTGAGGAAATGCTCCATCAGGAGTAAAGGACATGGAAAGTCCACCTGAAAGAAACAGATGAAAGAAATGGAAACATCAAGAAAAGGGGAACAGAGGCAGATGGACACCAACATTCTGTTAGTGGGCTGGTAAGGGGCAGCCTGGCTCTGGCAGTTAACTCTGGAAATTCTTTCACCCAGAGAAAGTCCTCACTGAATTAAAACCAGATGGAATTGATTCCAGTTTTGCATCCCATGAAAACTGGACCTTCAGTTTGCTTCTGAAAGGAGCTTGCAGTGAGTTGGGTATTAGTCTCTTCTTCAAACTAACAAGTGATTGTACAAGAGGAAACTGTCTCAAGTTGTACCAGGGGAGGTTTAGATTGGCTATAAGAAAAAAATTTAGTCACCAAAAGGTTTGTCAAGCATTGGGACAGGCTGCCCAGAGAAGTGGTGAAGCTGCCATCCCAGAAGACATTTGTGGTGCTTGGGGACACAGTTTAGTGGTGAACTCTGCAGTGCAGGATTAATGGTTGGACTCAGTGGTTTCCAATCTTAATGATTCTGTGATTCTATAAGAAAATTGCATATGCAGTAATTCAATGGGGGACCAAGTCCACCCGAACTGCCTTTTCTTTTAACCTCTTCCCCATGTCCTTCTCATCACCTTTTTGTATTTAAACCTTTGGATTACCCACTGAGATATTCCATAACAGATGGATTTGAACATAGGGATAAAAACAACCCATGTTTGGAAAGAACAACCCAGGCATGCTGTGAAAATCAGGTTTTCCCTCCAAAATGAGAGCCTAGGTAGACCCTGCTCATTCCTGTGAGCAGCTCAGAGGTTTGGCTGAGCACCCTGCTTGGTGGCTGACAGGGGTGGGTGGCAGGTGAACCAGGCAACCTGGGGTGACCCTGGTTCCAGCCCTCCCTCCCTGCCACACTACCTTGGCCTTATCCACACTCAGGGTTGCTGTCCTGGTGTTCCCTTCCTGCTGCTGTGGCAGCAGTGGGATCAGAGCCAGTGAGTCAGCCCTTGGAGCCCAGGGGAGCTCCATCTCCTGCCAGCCCCACGTAGGCACTCACTGAAGTGGGTCACCCCAGGCCTGCCTGCTTGCCAGGGTGGCTGCTTGGCTTCTGGAGGATGGCAGGATGGCTCCCTCCTCCGTGCTGCAATGTTCCAACTGTTGGAAGCGTCTGCCCTTTGCTGGCACTCAACACTGGGACCTTGGGGATGTAACCTCATTTTTGAGAGTGAACATATTCCAGCCTCTTCCCCTCCACAGCTCCCCATTTTTCCCTTCAGCTCACCTCCCAAAATACCCCCACCCCAAATCACAATGTCCAAACCTCCCATCTCTGAAAGAATTGCTATTGCTGAACTGTGAAAAGGAGGGGAAGGAAAAAAAAAAAAAAGAAATGGTTTCCATGGCAAATTTGCAGGATTTAATCTCAGCACAAAAAGAAGAATTTTGACATTCTTTCCCTGTTTTAGAACAGGCTGGATAGCAAATGAAATTGTCTGTTGTGTGTTGGCTTTCAAGGGTATCATGCTGATTTATGTCCACAGAGACTTTGTCCCAGTATTTTCTTATTTTGTTCTTGTAATCAGAAAGTTGCTTATCACTGCCCTGTGAAGAAGATTAACATAATTTAAACCAAGAGCTTTGTCCAAAAGCTGGTCAGAAGCCTGCAGAGCTTGGTAGGAAATAACCAAGTTTCTAGAAGTTTCTCCCTTCTGAAACCCACTGTTGCAAGCACTGATGGCAATGATATTATTTCCTATTTGGTTCCTCCATGTGGTACTGGATGCCTCAGTGGAAATTACCCTTTCTTAAAATGCTCCAAATGTTTTTTCTAAACTGGCTGCAAATATCTGACTTGTTGGCATTGTGACCCAAGACACATTCAGTGTATGGATATAGAGGAGACTTCATCTCCCCCTGGAACTAAGCAGTGTCACGCTGCTTCTGGCTTCAAACACTTATTTTTTCCCCCTCATGTGAATTCAAATTGATCTGGGAGGAGAGTGACTTTCTGATTGGCATCAAGTCTGCACACTCTTCAGTTTTGCAAGATATAAACACATCCAAACAAAGCCTGCAAATGATCAAAGATGATTAAATTAATGGATCTTTTGTCTTCTGTTTCTTTCACTGTGGTAACCATTCTCAAATGTTCCTGATAAATAGCTTCTGTCCCACCCCTCAGCTCCTTTTTCTTCTACAGATCACACAAGTTCAGAGCAGATATCAGAAGTAAATCTCCTAGATATGTTTCCAAAAGAGCAGCACCCATACTGTTGATAAAATCACCTCTGTACTTTGCTGACACATTTCCCAGCTTAGCAACCTTTTTATTGAGAAACAATAAAAAAGGGAAATAGTAGGAAAAATACCAGTCTACGTTTAGTTTATGCAAGTGAAGCAAGATTTTTGACTTCTGGTTTTCAATTGGATTGCTACTGTTAACTGGAGGGATTTTAATAGAAAAGCAAAATCAGTGTATGTTTATTTGTAGATAATTAATTGAACAAAAACCTATACATTGAAAAATGTTAAAATGTACAGGTAAAATTGAGTTGCATGAGACCCAGTTTGTTCTTCGTCTGTAAATTCCTCTTCCTTGCTCTTTCCTAATATAAGAATATCCATGTTTCTCTATTATGCTAACTTCAAATGTTTTCCTTGAGACCTCTACCATGTTTAGTTAATTGTTAGGTCTCAGTACATTGAGTACATAGGTATGTCTAAATATCAGCTTTAGAGATTTTTGAGGATTACAGTCCTGCTTGTCCCCACAGAATAACTAATTACATTATGATCTTTGTAAAAATGCATAGATATATAGATTAGTTTTTCTCTCCATCAAAATTTCTACACAATGTTCCAAGAAGAAGTAGACCCAACATTCAAACTCAGACCATAAGATTTTGAACCACCTTGCATTTGTTAAAAAAAACCCTCACACAAAACCAAAAGGATTTGTTTGGGCTCTCTTATATGTCCTAAGACACGCCTGTCCAGGAAGTTAAAGGATCTTTCAATTCTTACTCTGAGATCAGTGTCTGCACCCCAGGGCTGTTTGTTATTTGTGCATCTCCTATAGGTTTGGGAGGTCTGGGTGCTTTGCACCTGTGGAAATTCTGTGTCATTATAAGCTTCTAAAGTCCTAAACATAAGAATCCTCTTGGCACCACCAGAACATAAATAGTGACAGAAATGGCAGCTCCTGCTCTAAAGTACCTACAGTTAAAGTTTGGGAGTTTTCACCATTTCTATTTTCCAAAATGAGACAACACAATAATCCTAGATAAATAGGTATTATCCTTTTTTACAGATAAAGGTAGAATTTACTGCTTCTTAGCAATAGTGAATACAAATAAGTAGAGCATAAGCACATGCTTGTTTTATTGTATAGACTTCTAAAATGCTTGTGAAATTATATATACATGTACTTTTAATTGCTCTGTTGCATTTTTTCAAAAGTTTTAATAAAAAATCCTAATCAACAGTACATAAACTTTCAACAGTGTTAAAATATCTGATGCACAGGTAAAGCTCATGTTAAGGTAATATTTTTCAATGAAAATTTATGACAGAGGCACCTTCATTCTGTTGGGTTATCTCAAGAGCTACTCAGTCTTTTGAAGAGCTTATTCTAAATCCAACAAGTTAAACCTAAAGAGAAGAGATTCTGAGAAAGATCTTCAGCTAAGAAATGAAAGTGTTTACAACCCATCTTAATTGGAATATAGTGAAGATGGAATCCATCTGTAAATCATTTGTCATTACACTTCCACCTCTCAACTCTTTTTCCTCACTAGGGCTGGTAAAAAGAAAGAGAAAATAATTTCATATCAACAAAACATGTTGTTACAACAGGTTTGGGGTTTTTTCCATTACATTCCCAATATAGAGGAGCTTTTCTTTGGCTCTGTTGCTTGCGAGTCACAGGCAGTGAAGGAGAAGATGTAAAACTTCATCAGACACGGTTCTCTGAGGCTCCCTGCACACTTTAGTTGGCACATCAGCTAATTATTTTTGCAGATTAATCAAATCTGCATTTGTCCTGAGCTCAATGCAAAGCTAAGTCCTGCTTACAGAGATACTGATGATTTTATTTCTTTCAGCACACCCAAATTCACACGGTGGCTCTAGAAGGAATTTTTAATTGATGGTAATTGCATATGAGCCTCCTAATGAGTCAGATGAGTTCTTGCTTTCCTACTGCATTCCAATGAATTCATCTGGGTGTGGGAGCTGGGGAAAGCTTGTTAAATATAGAGCCCTGGCACTGAGAGACAAATGCAATGCTGCAGGACTGCTGCTATTTCTTAAGAGTCTGGGCTGGGTGAGGGCTGTCCTTGTTAGCACTTTGTAGTCTTTCATAAATTTTTTTCTAATTCAAATAACAGAACTAGAGAAGGTCAAATATGCACTAACATGATTTACTTTCTGCCTTCATTTTCATGTTTAGAAATGCAAACACTTGTGTATTTGTAGGTCTCTTTTTCAGATGGATGCCAGTACCTGTTTTCTAGGCCTGTGCATTAAAGGTTAATCTCATTAAAAAGCCTATGAAGTACAAAACTTACAGGAAAAACTGGAAAAAAATCTACTCATTAATTACTAAACTGGCTTTGCTGAATTTTTTTGCAACAGAGTGCTTCAGTGCAATTGCACCGCTTTTTCTTGTTGCATTAAATACAGACAATATTAATTGAGTAAACAAAAGTGAGACCTTGAAAATGTTCTTAGGAAGTATCACCTTCTGTCATCTTTGTCAAAAGCACAGCTGCACAGCATGTATGAATCTTTCCTTTACAAGTACTACTCATCTACAAATCCTTCTCAGTGCACATATTCCTGGAGGTGATATACATTGATTTAATTCATGATTCTGAGATTTTCTGGCCAACCTCTGTCCACACACACACACACACACACACTGAGTACAGTCCATTTCTCAGGGTAGCTGTGCTTAATTAATGGTAAAAATGCAAGCAGGGCTGATTCAAAAAGCAGAATATTTTCACCTCTGTATGAAAGCTCTGTAAGAGCTCTCTGGGCAACCTCTGACCACCATCCAAGTCGCTGGACTTCCAGTCTGACATCCACCCAGCTGGAAGGCTGCTTTTGCAACTGCCATTTGCTGACAACACCTTCTATTATGTAGCAGTGAATTAAGTCTGGAGATTGCTTTACCTTTTAGGAAGAAGTTGCAAAGAGCAGAGAGCACAGCAACAAAGGAACAGCCACCCAGGAGTGAGGTCCATGTTCTATACTTCAAAAATGTCTTTATGATAGGAAATCGATCAATTTGATGTGAAAAATACGTCAAAGTTGTGTTCTGTTCTCCAGCAGTAAGGCCTGGCCACAGCATACCCTCAGTCATACTGTGATGAAGAACATTTCTGGTTCTTTTTAAACAAAATGCTCTAGCTACATTGTCAGGATATAGATAAAATTTACCCAATGATTAATGCATGCTATACCAGCTTGGTAACATTTCAGACCGCTCTGTACTGAATAACAAATCCTATAGATTTCCTTGCAACAATTAAAAAGGGGCCACAGAAATTTAATTATGGCCAAAGTCAGATTATTAGTGGTTAAACAGGCTAGATTCCTGGGATTTTGTTACTTGCTCAGAAAACACTGCAGAAACTAGTACAGGATGTAAATGAAGAGGGTAAGCAGGCATTCAGAAAGAAAAAGAGTTCAGGATGTTTCCCATGTTTTCAGTTGTAATCCTTTCTTTTCCATGGAGCAGCTGCAGTGGCACTGATCTATACTGGCTTCTCAGAGGCTGTATGGATATTTGCTGACAGCAGAGGAGTAGGATGATATGAGTGTCCCAGGCTTCAGGCTCTGTCAGACAGCACCTTCTTCCCACCTTCCCTGAGCCTGGGTTTATCTTCACCAACTTGTCCCTGTCTCCTCTCCTTGTTCATGTCACTTTGTTCCCACACTCATTGGTGCTGACTGTTCAGTCAGTCCTAGCCTACAATTCAGCATTTCCAGACCCAATCTCCTCATTCAGCCCATTCTTTCTCTCTTCTTTTTCCTTCTTCTATCCCTGCTCTAATGTACAACTCACTCAAATACACACATAACATCCACGGTCCATCCTTCTTGTTCCCCATCTGACCTGCCTCTTTCCTTCCCCCACCATATCTTGACTTCTTCTCTTTTAATCTGGTAAGGCAAGATGTGATCTGTCCATCTGCATTGGGCTGTTTGCTCCTCTGACAGAAAATGGGATTTGGGATTCATGCCCCATGAAACAGTTGTATAGACTACACCACTTATGACAGCATTTCTTGGAATCAGGCCCTGCAGTAGTAGAAGTCCTTGAACCTTGCTCATGATTATCCACTTTTCTTGCCCCATCTCTTGGAATAATGTGCCTTTCAACTCCATGTAGCTTTACATTCTCCTGAATGCTTATTATTCGGCTGTATTTTAAGTGCTCTTCCAGTTTTCCCTCTGCATGTGACCACCCACCTCTCCACCTACAGTCTCTATAATGTGATTTCTATCTGCTGTAGCTTATAACAGTTTAAATTATGCTAATTTTATTCAGAGATTAAAGTAAAAAATCAGTTTGACTATTATTCTGCCCATATACTGTACCAGTGCTGGTAGTTATTCACTTCAGAAATGAACATGGCTAATAAGATAAGAAAATTACACTTGCATACAGTTAGTCAGTTTCATATTTAATTAGCAAGAAAAAAAATTATTTCCATGTCTTCTTCTTGAAGCAAAATTAACCCTTTTGCCTCTGACTGTGTTCACTGTTGAAACTCCAATTCGAACCATGCTAAGTGCCCTCTCTAACACCTTGAGATTTGATTTCCTAAATCTCTCAGGCCAGTTCAGTAAATATTTTTTCTTGAAATACCATGGGCAAACACATCTAAAGGCATCACTGTGGGCCATGGAGGCCATGCCTTGGCAGCACACACAGCAAGGAGCACACTCCCAACAACCTCACTCCCTATAAAAGCACAAGAGTTCGTTCAGCAAAACATTTCCTGGTCTAATTTTGTTAATGTGTCATGAACAGACTGGTCTCCAAATCACTCATGAATTTAAGATTAAACTTCTTAAACATTTACTGTGGCAACAAAAAACCCCAAGTGCTTTCAGGATTTAAGATGGCCATGATATGCTGTCAGAAGGGGCCAACACACTCCCACTCTTGCTATAAATAACAAACCAGAACACAAGTACAGGCTGGGTTTAACTGAGTTTCTTCAATCGCTGCAAAGTACTTTGCTACATGGTGAAGAGATAATGTGTCACAACACATTTTGCATAAAGTGAAGAATTTACCCATGAGAAACACTTCAGTTTTGGATTTCCCTCCAGCCAGCTCCATGGCAGGGTCCCTCTTGCTAAAAGCTGTCCAAATGTCCCTCTGAAGCAAGGGGACACCACCTCACAGAGGGATATAGAGGCTCACCCATTCCTATGCAGGTGGAGTTTGCCATGTGGAGCTTCACTCCTGTTGCACCTGAACGGGCAGAGTGCTCCAAGAGCTCTTGAACTCACCTCATTTCTCTGACAGAAGTTCAAAATTTGCTTCAAACCCTTTGGTTAGTTTTTGATAAAACCACAGGTGAGGGCAGAGAACCAACTCTGCTGAAGGGGGTTAACCTGGTTTGTGCATCACCTTTGAGAATATTGTGTCCTCATTTTCAAAAAGCATTTGTCAGCAATGGTGAGAGCCCTGCTGCCAAACCAGCATGGTGCCCTGTGAAAGACAACTCAGGAGCAGACTAGAAGTAAGGGCACTTCTGGACATCGTGCATCAGGGGGCTAGGATACTTTTTGGAATATTGGTAATAAAAGTCAATTTGCTTGTGTTGATTCACTAATATCTGAATGTTCTTGGTTGCTAATTGCAAATTTATCCCTCTGTGACTGCAGAGTTTAATCCACCATGAGTAGCTCAAACATTCAGCCAAGTCAGGGCAAACCAGCTATTCCATTTAGTCTTTTGACAGCATTTTATAACCACACCTAATTGCTACCAAGGATGTAGGGCAATGGAAAATCAGTCATAACTTCTACAGATGCTCTGCCTTTCCTGTTATTGGACTTTCTTTATTTTGTTTGTGTTGTGACTGTTTCTGACTCTGCAAAATTTATTTCTTTATCTAATATTCAATGTGTCAATATGGTCCCTATACTTTGATGAGCCACAAGCTACATGTCCATATTCATATTAAACACTACAGTTTAAGTCACATCAAGCCAGACAATTGATTGGTTCTGATCAGAACTAGAAGGACTTTTGTGCAAAAAACTACTTCCATGTCAAACCACGACAGTTACTTAAAGATTAGGTACATTTTTATTGCAATTTAGTGTATTTGTCTCAAAAAAAAAAAATCTGGACAAGTCATACTGTTTTACACTCCCTTTTCCAGCAGATTTTAATTTGTAATATTTTTAAGCACACACACAGGTAGATTGTTATCCTCCTTGTCAACAGAAAGACTTATGGGTGAAATTTGCATTTTATCACCATTGGAAAACCTACACTGCCCTTGCCTAGAACATCAGGAACATCTAATCCCTTAGCACATGCAGGAGAACCTTTTTTCACAATAGCAAAACCTGGCTCTCTGCCTGGGAGGTTGAATTTCTTTCAAGCTATCATGCTTGTGGGGATTTAAACGCCTGATTTAGTGTTTTTATATTTCTTCTTAGTGCATTGAAAGTGTTTCTGAGCACGTGAGTGACAAGACCAGCAAGAAATTTGAATGGCCTGCGTTTAAGAGATGTTACAGAGTAATATTAGTTTTATAATAGCTACAATTTATTATTCTGAGCCATTGCAATTACTGGGAAAAACATTGGGAAAAATGTGTAGTTATGTTTATGTAGCACACCCAGAGATGCACAGCTGGGGTGATGCCTTGGCATGGAATTACTCAGGTGGAGGGAAATCTGCTGCAACACCTTCATTTGCTTAAAGCAGGTATTTGTCCCCACCTTTTCCCCTTGGATCTTCTCACTTCTGTGACTTCCCAGATTTCCAGGACTGCTCAGCACCACCTTGCCTGTCTCACCAATCTGCCTTCCCACAGGGGTTCTTTCTTCTACCCAGCCCCCCCTTTCTACCTGCTCTAGAGAAAGATGTCTGTGCCCATGGCAGGGGTTGGAACTGGGTGATCTTTAGGGTCCCTTCCAACCCGAACCATCCTATGATTCTATGAATGGCAGTAAAGCAACCACATTTAAAAACAGTTATCTCACAACAGAGACATTTTATCTCCTTTCTGATATGACCTGTTCAGTGTTGCTCTTCAGGAAAGAAGTTCTGTTCTCTCCTGGTTCATCAATAAGTAGCTCTGTATAAATCATTCCCATTAATGATTATGTCTTAGTGATTCAGAAACCTTGGAATGAAGTGTAGGACAATTTTTCTGGTCACAGGTTTTATAGTAGCAGCATTAACTGGAGCCTAAATGAGTGGATGGGAATAGGCAGAAGCTGTAGGACCCCAATCCAGTCTGGTCCCATGATCACTGTGGCAGTGCCCATGTTCTAACTTGGCTTTATCTACTAGGAATCAGCCAGTCTCTTTAAGTCCTAGTCTTCATTTTTAAATTTATCCATTTAAGCTTCCTTGGATCACTGACACTCAATAAACCATCTGCACTGCCTTTGAAGAAAAGCATTAAACCCTTTGCTCTGGAGGGAAAGTCAAACTCTGCATCAAAATTAGAAATGATCAGCTGTGGTCCAGACCTAAGTAACACTCAGCTTTACAGGAGATCAAGACTGGGGCTCTGAAAATGAAAATAAACTATTTGTTGCTCTGCAAAACTAAACACTGTGCCATGCTAGATCTCAAATGCTTCAATGGAATGGACTGTCCCTGGGCTCCACTCCATCCCAAAACCCTCAGCTGGATACTGGGATCTCAGCTCTCCTGACACCTTCATTCTGGGCTCTTTCACATTGATGCCACAGACGCTCCATATGCACAGAAAGAAAGAGAAGGCTCAGGCTTGGCAGAAGATGGAGCTGGACAGGGTTCTTTTCTGCTGATGAAGCAACCAAATGATTTGTTTTTGCCTGAAGTGATGATTGCAGTGTCACAGAAAAGCAATGGGTGCCAGAAAGTTAATCATCAGACCCTTTGCACACTTGCTTCCCACACCCTGAAAATTCAGTTCTGTGTGTTAGTGCAAGCTCCTCATATTGCTATTGCAATTGTGAAACCAATTAACCTGATGTGACCATTCTGGATTTTACCATCATTTTTCCTTTGATGTGTCTTAGCTGCAGTCAAGGCATGGCCAGGTAAACGAAATCCACGTTGCTGCATCGCCATTGAACTGCTCAAATTAAAATACACTTCAACATTTTATTTTGTTATCACACCAAAGTATTAATTACCAAGCTCTTCTACAGATGCTCAAATGGAAATCAACACATCCACTTATGGTACAGACACAAAAATATTTACTTTTAAGGATTATATAGTTAAATGGTACAAAAATCCCGACTACCACTTAGGAAAGCTATATCTGGAAAGGACTGGAAACACAGGAAAACCTACAAACCTTGTATGTTAAAAGCTCAAATCCTAATTATTCTTACTTAATGATATCTCATAGCATGACTCCATGCAGCTGAGGAAATAAATCCTTTACCTCCTTAGAAGTCCAAGAATAGCTCTTCCTGGACAGAGCAATTGATGAGAGCCTTGCCCAGATTAACGGGAGTGCTTTCTAGAGCACTCTGCTTGGAGGATCTCATCTTTCCAGTATTTGTTATGCTTATCTGAACTTTTGTTTAACTTCTTTGCTGTTCTGCATTCCCCTCTGAAATATTGATTTTGATCAGAGGCCAGAAAGAGGGTGGGGCTTTCCAGCACTCCAGCCATGGCAGCTGGGGCTGCAAGGATTAAAGACATCAAGGAAGAGGGCGTCCCCTTCTCCAGGATCAGCACTTCACTGCCACTGCTGGGACATTTCATAAATATTCACAGCCATTAGCTAATTACAGATGCTTGAATCAGCTCCCATTTTGCTCCTCTTTCGAAAGGTCTTTCTTCACTCATTTCCCTTGTCACAGTTTGGATTTCTTGTTAGAAAACGTCAATAGTAAGGAAGTTAAGGAGGAAGTTACACGCCAGATCAATCACTATCACTTAGTCTTTTGAGACAATTTGGGGAGCCCTGTGTGGGCTGTGCAGTCAGAGCCCATGGGGCTGAGAAGAACACTCATGGGGTTAAGGTTCAGCCACAGCCTCCACCCCTCCTACCCCTCCCAGGCTTCAGGTTTATTTCAGAGTGTGTCTACACTAAATAACACAAATTTGGAAAAAAACCTCCAGCTACGTTCCTCCTACACAGCTTTAGATGACATTTGCAGCAAGGCAAATATACAAATTAACTATAAAAGCACATCTCCTATCCCCTGAGATCACAGGCTTGGTTTTCCTTAGCAAAACTACAGTTCTCTTTTTCGGAGATTGAGAAGAGCTGGATGCATCTGCAGGTGGCTGTTTCACATCCAGTAGTGGATGCTGAGTTCATCTTTAATGAACAAAATCACACTCCTTCCTCCTACAGGACTTCTCAGCAGGAGATCTGCTGTGCAACAGGACCAGAGGCTCTCCCTTACGTGCTCTGGATGATATCCATATTATCACATCTTCTTTTCTGACAAAGTCAGATCCTTGGGTAATTTTTTGGGAGAGATTGTTTCGATTCAGAGCCACAGCCAGGCACGCAAAGGCTACAGAAAAGAGGAGTGCAAGGTGTTGAGCTCAGCTCTCTGTCAGGCTGGACCCAGACTACAACTTCAAACAGGTCTGAAAGCCCATCTGGGATGGTCTCAGGACACTTGGAGAGGAACAGCTTGTACGTCCTCTGGTAGGCAAAAGTAGGTCAACCAGTATCACCAGAAAAATAAACATTTGGGTGTAGCAATCTTCTTCAGGTGTATGGAATCACTTCCAGTGACATGACTGGGCAAAATTTGGAGATTTAGCAGTTCTTCCAGCCTAAGATGCATGTGGCATCAGTCATGGTTAATCATCTTAACTGCTGTGCAAACTTCTCCCTTGCTTGAGGCTAAGATAGGTCTGGAAATCAAAAAGTGCAATGCTGTTTCTGGTAAGATTTGTCCCTCTATTGTGTTTTCTTCACCTGAGCTACACAAAGCATGCATTAAACATAGAACAGTTGATCTTGGCAAGGTCTTTTTGATATAGCTGAATGCACTCATGGTTTTATGCTGGAAGCTAGGGCATGGATAAGGTGTAGGGACTGGCTATTGTCACATATTAGTACAGTCAGGACATCTGTTTCATTATAGTTATTCAACAACAAGTTTTTACATTTTTCTTTACTGTTTTATCCATGGGATTGTCTGGTTTCCATGAGGAGTTTCCATAGCTCTTCTTGGGTTAGCTTTAAACTAAATAGCTTAGAAGCAAGACAGCTGTGTTGGGTTTGCCTCTGGGTTTCTGTCCTTTCCCAAATATCATAGAATCACCAAATCATAGAAGGGCCTGGGTTGGAAGGGACCTTAAATATCATCTATGTCCAACCCTCCTGCCCCATGCAAATCCAGCATTGAGATGATGGGCTTTCCAGTGGCTGCTCATTTTTCAGTTTCCCAGGAATCTTATTTAAAGTCTCAATGTAAGTTACAGAATATGTAAATCAGAGCTTCCTATTTACCCAAAGCACCTCCAATGGAGATGCAGTTCTTCTTTCTCAGGAATGAATTATATTTTGTGTTTATCCCAGCAGACACAAAAGTCATGAGAAACTTGCTCACTACAAGCCAACCTCAACTCAGAGGTGAAACCTCACAGAAGCTGGCTGGCTAGCAGTCCTTCATAGCATCTAAATTTCACAGCTGTGATTCTCCATTTCCAGCAGCAACAATAAAGACACAGGTGAGAGCCTTTACCACTTCATCTCCCTTAGTTTTGATTTTACTCAGGATTTTCAAACCCAGACTCCAGACATTGTAGAAACCAAAAAACATCAAACCTGTGTGAGCTCACTATGCCACTCTTTTTTATTCACAACTTCTGTTGAATTAATTTTCCTCCTGCAGACTTCACAATTGGGCCTCCCATGAACTTTTTCATGAACTTCCTTTTTGTCTTCTTCCCCTCTGTGAGCACGGGGCCACCAGAGCTGGCAAAGCAACAGTAATCAGGGGCAGGCAGTGCATGTTTTTAGCAAGGAAAACCCACCAGGCTAATGCTGACCAGCTGAGATGCCCATGTTTTAGAAAGCCCATGGCCTGCTCTCCCTCTGCATAGTTATCTGCTATAGGCTGTAAGGGAGGGTCTTAGGTGGCAAATGAAGCTGCCCTCTTGGGCAGCCAGCCAGAGCTGTAGGGTTTTGACAGAGTGAAAGAAGAACAGCACTGACCTGAGGCAAATGGACCTGACAGTGGATCACAAAAGCCAGACTCAAGGTGCATCAAGCACAAGCTAACCTGCACCTTGCCAGAACACCTGGGACAACATCTATCCATGGAACTCTGCACGGACATGGAGCACACCAGCCCTCTCCCCCAGCATGCCTCGCTGTGGGGGAATAGTGTATCAGGATAGGTATGTCACTGCCAGCACCCACGGGGAATCCCAAGCCTAAAACCCCCACAAAAGTATTTTATATCCCCACCTACGGCAATATTGCAGGCTATAAATTTTGTATGTGGTCACTGTGTTCTTCCAGAGCATGTAGGCGGCTGTCAGCTTCCCAATCCTGGATTTATTGGCAGCAACGAGAGGAGGCTCATTTCAGGGACCAAGAGGACAAACCTATTCTCAGCACCTCGGAGGACTTCCCTGATGGTGGTTAGATGCACTGGAGTCCCTGTGGGCCCCCATGAATGTCACCCTTTCCAAACCTGAAATGATCCACCTCTGCAAGCAACCCCCTCATGTTTCCATTACAACCAGCCCTCCATTCCCCTTCCTCTCTCATTCCCACATTCTGCATGATAATTCAGCACCTTCACAGCTGCTGCTGAGGAGCTCAGACAGAGAAGACAGCTCAAACTCTGTCTGCTTGAAGGGAGGCAATTCTCAGGGCAGCATCTGACCTATGAAACAGAAAAGGAAGAGTTTGGAAGAAATGTCAGTGGTGGACTATGGCTGTGCCATGGTGCTCACAGGTTGGTTACAGCTCCAGAATCTTCAAATCAGAGCTCCTGGTGCCAGGCTTGGATTTATTACCAGGTTACCATGACTTTCCTCACTGTCCACTGTAAATTTTAGCATTTATTTCAGAAACAAGAAGCTTGTTTCTCTGTTCATATCTATGAAGAGTGCCTTTATCTGGAGTGCTCTTCTATGAAAACCAGGAAAGAAAGCATTCCAGAAGAAACTGAAAAGCAAGAAAACCCAGCACTTTCTTTTCATCATTCACAGGAACACTGCTACCTAAACACAGTCAAGCACAATTTATGTATCTCACATTGTGCAAACGTGTGCATCTGGCAGAAGTGCACAACTTACCCATGGTTGTGTGAGTGAGTGGAACTCTTGCAGCCAGCAAAGAGCAACGAGTATTACGCCATATAAATAAGTAACAGCTTTGGAAATCAATTAATTTTAAAAGAGCCTGTCAACCTGAAACCTGTCCACTTTGCAAAAAAACATTTCAAAACATTTTCAGGCTGATATCTTCCCTGATTTTTCCCCATCACTCTTAGCGTCTCATTTTTGTATCATTTAAGCTTGCTCCCTCTTGCTCTGCTGTGAAGAATATACACACACACAGAGACACAAATCTAGAGGAAAACCAATTGTCTATGCAGATTTACATGGTAACATAAAACCAGGAATGTGTCACAACTGAGGAAAAACTATCAAGAGAAATCAACACGAACTGGAGAGGGAAGGTAGGAGAGGATGTTAGATGACTTTAATCTTGTAAAACCACTTTCTAACATACCTGAACTAAAATTGAGCCTTATCTGTTTACCAGGACAAGCAACTCCAATTCTGCAAGCTTTGCACAGACCTCTAAAGCAATGCAGACTTGCACTATTTTAATTTAGTTTTGTTTTATTACTGACTAACAGCACAGCTAGAGCCACCTTCACATATCATGCCTTGATGCAGGGAACTGGGTTTTCACAGCAACACTGGGCTGCAGCAGCACTGATTCCAGGCAAAAAGGGTCTCATCGGGCTTTTTTGCATTTCCCACTTTGGCTTCATCCAGAGCTAAGAAATGAGTCTGTTTAAGCATAACTCACAGTTATCTCTTTCAGCTCGTCTGTAAAATGTTAATGCAATGTGTTCCCATTTAAAGATCCCTTTGCACTGCAGGATCCACGTGAAGCAGTCTCCATAGACAGGAGTGCGCCCGCATTAATGTACCGCGGAAGCAGGAGGGATGAGGAACCTTTCCAAAAGGCACGGTGAGATCCACCCCGTGCCAGAGAGCCCACTGGCTGTGTGGGCAGGCGGCATGATCAGGATGGGAGACTCTGTCCACCCTGGTGCCAGAGAGCGCCTCGGCTCGATCCTACAAACCAGGCAAGATGTGACTCACGCAGTTTGCTTGCAAAGAAGGAGGACCATCTGCTAGTCATGAGCAGATGACAAATTCACTGCATTGCGTCTTGTCGCTACTTCCAAATTTGTAAGTAAACACATTTTGTAACCTCTCTCGGAATATTTGAGAGCTTCGATAATGGAAAAAAATATATATATAAAAAAGAGGGAAAAAGTTTAAATTTATGTAACTTACGGAAGGGAGGAAATGTTTTATTCTGAATGGGGCTCGCAAGCGCCCGCTCCAGCTCGGTGGCGGCTCCTGCGGAGCCCCGCGGGCGGAGCGAGGCGCGGTGCGGGCCCGCGGGCGGCGGTGCCTGCGCTCCCCCGGGCGGCCGCGGCTCCGCGCTGCAGCCGCCGCACCCCCCTCCCGGAGCAGCCCCGAAGCCGGCAGCGCGGAATGGGAACGCTCCGACCCCGCAGCGTGTGCCCGGAGCCGGCAGCACCCGCCCCGAGCGGCGCTGGTCTGTCACGGTGAACAGACACCATCCGCCACCCGAGCCTGGAGCAGTTCAGGGCACCAGTAATTCTTGCAAAGAAGCGAGGCAGCAAGGGCTTCCCGCAGCAGCACCTGCATTGACAACCTCTGCCCCTCAAACAGGCCAGCCCAAAACTCATGTAGGTACCTGTGCACTGAATTTAAGCGTGCGTCTCCACAGGAGTCTTAGGAATTGCACCAGAGGATGCTTAGATTGGATATCAAGGAAAATTTCTTCACTGAGAGGGTGATCAGGCGTTGGAGCAGGCTGCCGAGGGAAGTGGTGGAATCACCGTCCCTGGAAATGTTCAAAACAATTCATTGAGTGTGGCAAGTAGGGGCATGGTTTAGTGGTGAATATGGAGGTGCTAGGTTGCACTCAAAGAGCTCACGGGTCTTTTCCAACCTTCATGATTCTAGAAATTTAAACATCCCTGTCCTTCTGTCCCTCAGTAAAGACGGAGGAAATGGATGGAAAGCACGACCAGGAAACACGTATTTGGCTTAGAAAGGACATTGTCCAGACAAAGTATTCCCATGATTTTTGAAGGACAACAGCCTATGATAAGCAAAAATATGCATTAATCAGGGTTATGGAAGTTATACACTAAATGCAGACAAAATAAGAAGGACAAAAAACACACAACCACCTTAATTTTACATCAGTCCAGCCCTTACTGCTCTTAGCCACAGTGCAGTCTTCACTGAATGCAACTTTACTGCTTTTAGAGAGAGACTGTCCTTTTCCAATCACTCTCATGATGAATAACTGCTTTGCTCTGAGTCTCTGCCATCTGGACCAGACTGACAGGATGATAAAGGACTAAAACCATGCTGTCTCTGAAAACTGAAATTGGGGGAGTAGGGTGATGATGAACCCTGTAGTTTTGCAACTCAAGTGTTTGCTAGCCCAAGGAAAGCCTCTTGCTGTTCTGCCCCTTCTTTCCCAGCTCTCTGTACTCCACAGTGCACCTGCCTGACTGATTCCCTGACTCTGACAGCTTTCAACACCTCTTCTTCTTCTGGGTTTCAGTAATGCTGATCTTTCAAGTTCTGTAAGATAATGCAGGATGTCCCAGCCTGCCCTCTGTCTCTTTGGTGTTTGTTCACACCTGAGCAAGAAGAGCAGAGCAGCTGAAGACAGAGAAAGTCAGAGATCAGCAAGAGACCTCTGCAGACCAGCCTGTGAAATCACAAGGAGCAGTGCACCGCCCTGAGGACACCACCTGAGTCTTTCACTGGCCAGGCACCCATGGAGCCAACATCCTCTCTTGGTGACCCACTGATTTCTCTTCCTTGCTCAGGTCTCCTTCTGCAGATGCTTCTCTTCACTGCCACACTCTCCAGAGACCTCAGCAGCTGCTTCTCTCTTCTGCTCCTCTCCGTGTCTCCATGTTGTGTCTGTAAAACCTCACCTACAAGCCCAAATTCAAATTCCCTTTCCCTGTTGCTTGTGTTTACACATCTGCTTCCCTGTTCCATCTCTCCCAGCTGAAGCCTCTCTCTCTAAACCCCCCAAAAGACAACTCCCCCCCAGCTGCAGCCCAGTGTGGTGGGAGCAGAGCTGACAGCTCTGGGAGGTACCACAAGGCCTCAGGAGCATGCTGCCTGTCCCACAGGCATCCTAGGAGACATCTTTGGCTCAGACTTCTCACATCCTCAGTGATTTTTTAGTTTTTTTTTTTCTCAATACCATCTTTACTCTGTGCCCTTTCGTCTCCTTTCAGCTAAAATTCCTATGCAGGCTTCTGGCATTTGGAAATTCAGCTACTCCCACCTCTTTTTCTTTCTGGCCTTGAAAAGCACTGTCTCATCCAACTTGTACCCAGCTCAAACACTCCTATGAACATCCTTTCTGCAGGGGTGGCTTTTACTCTGCTGCTGCTGCCTCTGCCCCCCTTCCCCTGCCCTGCTATGTTCAGGAGAAGCCCCTTCCTTCTGTTTTCAAGGCTCCTTAGTGCATCATTCTCTAACCAGATATAATTTCTGCCCTCACCTAGCCCTTAATACAAGCCTCATTTGCCCACTTGATAGATTTTCAGGCAGGCACCTTTGCCCATCACTCCCACCACTCAGGTGTGAGACAGGCCCACCACAAACACCCACACAGCCACTCTCTTTTCTTCTGTCAAAATCACTATTACAAACTCTCAGAAAATCTTTACTGTGGACTGCCCCTGTGCTGGGCTCATTTCTGGTGCTGCTGTTCCATCATTTTGTTCTGCTTTCCTTTCTCTTTGCCTACTTTGTCATTCCCCTTTGCCTCTGCTTCAGTGCTAAGCTCTCTAGCACAGGGCCCATCTTTTTTCCTTAACCATTCAATACTCCATGTGGTCATGTCCTGGTCCTTGATTAAGATTCCTGTGGTGATATGAATCATTAGGATTGATTCCTCAGTGCTATAGTGTCATTTGGTGCATTTGCTACAGCTCTTGGTATCAATTTGTATTTAACTTTGCTTCAGCACCTCAGTTCTGAAGGTAGGAAATGTGTGATATTAATTACCTCTAATCACGGCTGGCATTAAAAGCGCTGGTAGAAAACCCATAGAAATAAGTACCATAATTCCTTGTCTCAGAATGGAGATACAAGTTTCTCTAGCATTACATTTTTTAACCCATTTTGCTGAAATTTAGTGCAGTTATTTAACTTTCATTTTCTTTCAGTTGCTAACCCCTCACCTAGTTCAAATGATTCATCCCTGCTGCATTCACTGCCCAGGAATGTTGGCTTTCAACAAACTACAGCAAATAATGTAAAATAAACACGAGTGCGCTTTCATCTCACAACAATCTGGGTTAAGTACATATTTCACACACTGCACCACAGGATATGTTAAATTAAAATCAGAACCACCAGATTTAAAAATCCAATGCCAATTCAAATCATTGATGAGTTATTTTGGTATTCACTTACATACAGCAGTGGGCAAGAGCAACAGCCAGTGCTTTGTTAACCCTGAAATGTGCCACTTGACAACTTTTTGCTGCATTAGTTGAGGAAAACCAAAAAAATTTGATTTGAAACTACACTTAATGGAAATTACTTTTATATACTCTTAAGCAAATCTCCTTGAATGAATCTGAGAGCCTACCAGTAGTTGTGTCTCCATCTTCCTCTTGTTTTAGTGTTCTACATTTCTTCAACTGCTCTCAATCACGCTCTGAAAAAGCAACCTGGAATGGCTTCCTTGAAATGATAAATGTGTTTTTAAACATCTGCTCCCTCATGCTGCTGGAATCATGGAGTTGGGGGTCTTCATGTATTCATTTCCTAGTCAAAAGATGTAGGGGAGCTACAACTAAAATAAACAGTGTAAAGAAGAGGTTGCAGAGATGGGAATCTGACAGAAAACTGTCAATGTACTGGGCAAAACTCGGATTTAATGCACTCATACTTTAGATTTCCACAGTGTAACATTTTATGAATCTAGCTTCTCATTACAACAATAGGACAGGAATAGTGCTTTGTTGTTGATTTACTTCAAAGATATGCAGAATAGAAATTACATTTCCCTTAGACTTTAAATACAAGACTAGAGATGCCCTAAAATTTAGAAAGCCTTCTGTTCAGTGCCATGTTGCTATGTTTAGACTCTAAAAATCAAAAATTAAATGGTGGGGCTAGCAAGAGGAAAAGAGAATTAGTTTAGTTCATTTCTTTTCTCTGTATTACAGCTTGATTAGGCTGTTGCTTTCCATCTGCAGTGTCTGCTTGAAGAGATGAGCAGGGACCTTTTGGGGAGCTTTGCTGCTGCACTCAGCTCTCTCCAAGTTGCTTGGAAGGATCTGCACTTACAGGGATGACTGAAGTGTCCTGGGGACAGAAAAAGAAACGGTTTCATTTTAATAGGTTAATGGTTCCTGGACACTGAAGGATCTACCACTTGCCAAAACTACTTCTTGCTTTTCTTCTTTCAGTTTTCATGCTGTTGTAAATCTAGACATCATCTTTCCCTGACCAAGGAAAAACATTGACCTTTTCTGGTGTTGACAAAAACAGCAGAAGACAAATCCAGATACAAATATTTTCATCCATTGCCACAGAAACTCTTTGAGCGCCATATAGCCCTGTCTGGTCAGCTGAAATGTGAACTTGAAATGTGTCTCCCTTGGCTGGGAATGGATGGAAAACCTTTCTCTAACAAAGCAGTGCTATGTATTCTTCCACCCACCTTGTGAGGAGAAACATCTCTGTACCCACAACCCTGCCTTGGTTCTATTAGGTCAGGCTTTGTATAAGGAAAGTGATGAAACTTAGGACTAGAGGCTAGAGGTGGTGATAAGGAGCAGAGCAGTTTGCTTTAGAAGATAAATGCCTTTTAAAAGGCATTTTATTCTAGCTGAGACTTTGAGAGACAAGGGAATGTTTGTATTCCCAGAATTAGAATGGCTTTTTTGCAGTGCTCCTACAGTAATTAAGGTTTAGAGCTCAGTGCAAAACCTAATACTACCACAGCTGGCAAAGAAGAGAGGATAAATAAGCTAGCAGTTCTTCCTCTTTCAAAATCTTAAAAAAAAAAAAAAAAAAAAAAGTATATAAATGTCAGGATTTTCAAAATTATAGAAAAATTCATTATAAGGGATTTTCTCATCTGTCTTCAACAATCTTTGGACCTACTCCTTGGAGACAATACTGCTAGGAAAAAATGGAGTATCAAGGGAGAAGAGCCCTGAATCTCATAGCCACTGTAGAGCAGAATTAGATCTTCCCACGTTTCTGATAAGGGCTATACACTTGATTAGAGTAGCTTTTCAGCTCCTTTCAGTGTCTGAAGCACTTTTTCTCTAATCTCCAGTTGTGCCCATATTACAGATTAGGGGAATGGTAGGGCAGGCTTGTGCATGGAGATAGGGAACAAAAGCAGGTACATCACTGGAGAGGAGAAGCTGAGGAGACCCTGTCAAGTTTTGTTCCAAATGTTTCTCTTCTCTACCACTGAGTGGTAAAATCATTCACAGTATCTCCATAGGGCAGCTCACTACAGAGCTGCATGGAAATCTTCCATGGTGACACCTTTCCTACTAGGAAAAAAAATATATAAAGGGCAAATTTGTTAAAAATAAAGGGTTTTCTCCAAGCAGGACAAATTAAAAGAAGAAAACCCATTTTGAAAAAAAAATTTAGAGAAAGTCTTCAAAGGTCTTGCCTGAACTTCCTGAAAGCAAATGTTTCAATTTTTCATCTTGAAAAGATGGTTTACCAGGGTCTGACTTTCATTTTATAGTACATGAAAAAAAGTATTTTTCAAGGTGGAGTAAGAATGAGATGTTGAGCTTTTATCAAACTGAAACCTTGAGGGCAGTTCAGAAGGAGTTTTTAAGAGTGTTGGTGGGGGGGGAATTGGTTTAGCATCATAGTAAATTTGTGGGGAAAATCAGTGCTTTTTTTTCATTCTGAGAAAGAATTTTTCAAACCCACCCCTTGCCCTGTAGACCAAAAAAATCCATCTCTCACCCATCCTTAATACTCAGGAGGCTGCATCTTTTGCAATGGCAGGGCTGCAGTCATGCTGTGGGTGCTTGGTGGGAGCACAGCCAAAGAAAAGCACTGCTGTCAGGGGCACAGAAACTGCAGCTCGTGGGCAGCAGTGGGTGAGCCTGAGAATTACCCAGGCTTGCCTGAAAACTGGCAGCCTGGTTGGAAAGCATCCATGATCTCCAAGTGCCCAGAGTTTACAGGCCAGCCCAGGAAACAGCCTGATTTAATAACCCTGGGACACCCGGGAGGCCTTTTTTGGTGAAGTGCAAACCTTAAGTCACATGCACACGCCCCACCTCAAGCAGCAAACCCAGTCATTCTCAAAGAATGTCTTGAAAATAATTAAATGGCTTTACATCATGTTCCAGGAGATTAAATTTTTCTGCCTTGCGTTTCTTAAAGCTACCAGCTTATAAGGTAGCATGTCAAAGCAATAAAAGGTCATACGTGGCACTACTTTCTGCTTCCAACAAGGAACAGCCTGGTACATTATAACCTCTTTTCCCTGCTAAGGAGAGGGAAGAAGAAAAAGTGCAACAGTCCTGGCTTAGGCTAAGTAGTGTCAATAGACTTTCTGTATCTACAAGTTCTCTCTAGTCACGAAATGTTCACAAAAAATGGGCATTATATTTAAGCAGAGCTGATGCATCCTTTTCCTGCAAAATTAAATGTTTTGTACACATCCAACTGCTAAAACGTATATAGTGTCCCCCAGTCTCCTTAATAGGAGTGCAGAGTGGTGCTTTTGGGATTGCTTTACCTCCTGTGAAGTCACAGATATCTTCCAAATATGAAGAATAATATGGAAATTGTGTATTGAACATAAAAAGTGTCTCTCCTCAGGTGAAATTCAGAAATTTCATTTCTCAGTATTTGTAAAAACAAACAAACAAAAAAACCCATGAAAAATTAGGAAAAACTAAATAATACCAGTGTGGTATCACCAGCTGAGCTTGGAGGGCTGTTTTGCTTTCCTTTCTTTCTTTTTTTTCCAGTTTCATGAGACTTAAATACCCATATTTTAAGACTATCTGTGATGAAGAAAAAATAAAGTGTCATCAGCAATAGGCAGAAGCAGCCCTTGGAATAACGCACTGCGAACAAACGCCTCGACCTCACAGCGAGACCTTTCTGTTACACCACCTTTGCAATCTCCTTTTTCACAATGCTTTTCAAATCAGCTTAATTGTGATTCTTAGGGGAATCTCAGCTTCCTTTTCATATCAGGGTAATGAAAAATTTAGGTGCTATTTTTGATCACTATTCTACATCGAAATCCCGTGTCTTGTGTTCCTGGTGCCCCAAAGCACAGTACAGATATGGCTCTAATCACCTCTCCTGGAGAAGTTGCTAGTTTCCTCACATGAAGAAAGGGCATAGAGAAGACTAGAGAGCTCAGGATAAATGAAAAAGCTTCTCAAAATTTTTTCTCTCTCTTGTTAGGTTTGATAAAAACATTAAGGAGGAGGAAGTAGGGAAAAACAAAAATGGCAGTTTATGGGCTTTGTGACACACTCAGAATATGAAAGATGGGAAAGGAAAAAGAGACAAAAGAAAGGGAAGAAATAATATAAAAATGAATTAAAGAGAGGAAATGGCCATGGTATGGAAAGAAAGTGAGAGACAAAGTGGCTGAGAAAAGAGGGGGAAGAAAATTTAAAGGAAATATGTGGGGCAGCAAAATAGTAGCTGTACATGTCTCTAGTGGAAAATAATTATGGGGCACGTATAAGCAAATATGACATTAAAAATTACACAATAGCAGATAAGTAAAGGCTATGGGTAGGTCTGGATAGTTCTCCTCCAAATAAGGCAGCTGAAAGTCAGCATTCCCTTATTGCAGCTATTGTGAAGCTAAAGTTCACTTGTACTGAAATGTTTCCTTACTTTGTATCATAGCCTGATAAGTGATTTGTTCCACTGGGAGAAAAGGTTTTATCACCACGGCCCATGTGTGTTTTGTTGGCACAGTATCTGAAGTGCAATTATTCAATATAATTTTTCAGCTGGTGGGGATTTGTTTAAATTTTTAACAAAGGCAGGGCAAAACAAGTGTTTTTAAAAAATTCTGGTTAGCACTTTCTGGTCTCTTCTTTTGCTACTTTTCCTCTCTGTCTACAGCCAGATCCACTCCCTAAAGCACCGAGGCACTGCAGCCCTTAAATCTAAGACCCTCTGAGTGTTTTTAACATGCTGCTCACCACAGACCCTCACACCACTTGTTGCAGTGGCTGTTCCCACTGTTCCTGTGCTGATGGGCTCGAGGAGGCCAAGCACTGTCACTTCTGATTTCATCAAGGGGCACTGCAGGGATTACACACGTAGCAAACCTGAAGTGCCAAAGCTGCACAAGGCCTACTGCTCCTCCCAACACAACCACTGCTGGGTGACAGCTTTTACAACACTCTCAGACTTGTTAAATTCCTCCTCTCCTTCATTTCATATGCTGAACAGTAGCCAAAGCCATAATCTGTGATCTTTATACCTCCCAAGAATCTTCAAGCCATACAATTTAACAAGCAGGTGCCCTCTTACAATTAAAATGACCTGGAAACGAGAAAGAGCTTTTCCTTAATGGGTCATGTAAACATCACATTTATTTCAAGATGGTTTTTTTTCCCTCTCAGCTCTATTTACACAATAACCTTCATTTTGCTGGACTTCTTTCTCTTCAGTTCTTGAATTATACAGACTTTACATTAAAAGAAAAGTTATCCCTTTCCTTCGCCTGTGCAGACATGTGAACCTCTGTCTAAACTGAAGATCACAACTTTCCAACATAAAGCACATGATGTTTTGTGGGAATGTTACCTTTGACCATTTTAACTAATAATCTCTGAAATGTACATAGAAATTAGGCAAGGCTGGGCAACATGTAAACATTATCTGCCAAGAGAGGCTGTTATACTGTAAAACTGCTATGAATCACAGGCTTTGTAAAAGCTGATGCTGGGCTAATTATGCTACGTTCAATAATGAAACAATTGTCTTTCTTTGATGATGGGTGACCATCCCCAAGCCACTGACCACATATCATGAGATATATCCCACGGGATTTCCTTGGAGATAAGTGCCAGATCAAGACACTGGAGTGCTGCTTGACTGCAAGTCTATTAAAAATCAGACAGAGAGTTAAAGCAAGGAGAAAGCAATCATAGAGTGAAAAAAAAAAATGTGGCCCTACATAGAAACCAGAACCCAAAACTTCTTTTGGTTAGAGAGCTGACTGACAAGTCCAGCCGTCATTTCCCAACAAGGAAATGAACTTGTTGATTGTTCCCACTGGTCCAGGAAGAAAAACAAAGCAGGATAAATAAACAGGGTTGCCCCAAATAAATATTTGTCTCTAAGTATCAGTGTCAAAACAGCATCCTCCTGGAAATGAACTGGCATGATCCTAAATGTTGTCTCTTTTACTGGGATGAGGAAAAAACTGCATGCAGCCACTGGAGAGCTCATGGACTTAAGGATACAGAACTGGGGAACTAAGGTATTGCAGGGAAGACCTATCTCTCCTTCATCTGCAAAAACCCTCAGGTCTAAGGAAGAAAGTACCAATAAGTGAGAGAAGTAGCATTAAGTCTCTCACTTCTCAAGGTGACCTGTCTTCCCCTTTCTCTGAGCCAGTGCTGTTGCCTTATTGAGCTGGCTGAAAACCAAAGGGAATTTCACCACTTGAAACTGTTCACATTTAGAAAAAAGACTTTCAGAGTTCCTACAAAGCAGAAATGTAATGACTCTGGCAACTGTGGAAAATACTTAGTGGGGTATTCTGAGACTTCACTTAAAATGTTATATCTTAATGCATGGAGTTTCGTCTGTGGATTGGTTAAAGGCCTGGCAGCAGGAGTACTGGCCATGACCATGGACCACCAGCAGTTCCTCTGAAACACTGTCCCTTACAGCCCAAACTGCTCCGTGGTATTTCAGTGGCAGCCCGTTACAATGATCTCTGGAGAGTGATAAGGATCAAAGTGATCACAGAATCATTTAGGTTGGAAAAGACCTCTGGGATCATCAAGTCCAACCTTTGACTGATTGCCACTGTGTCACCCAGACCATGGCACTGAGTGCCATGTCTGGGGACGGTGACTGCACCACCTCCCTGGGCAGCCCATTCCAATGTTTTATCATCCTTTCTGTGAAAAAATTCCTCCTAATGTCCAACCTAAATCTCCCCTGGCACAGCTTAAGTCCTCTTGTCCGACTCTTGTTACCTGGGAGAAGAGACCAACCCTCACCTGGCCACAACATCCTTTCAGGGAGCTGTAGAGAGTGACAAGGTCTCTCCTGAGCCTCCTTTTCTCCAGGCTAAACACCACCAGCTCCCTCCACAGAACTTGTGCTCCAGACCCTTCACCAGCTTCACTGCCCTTTTATGGACTTGCTCCAGCATCAAAAGGTCCTTCTTGAAGTGGGAGGCCCAGAACTGGACACAAGACACAAGATCCTCAGTGTTTGGGGGGCAGCCAGCAGGCACAACAGGGTGGTGGCACTGCCCCATTCATGGGTCCAACCCTCTGAGCTCCTTCCATCTGGGGAGAGCTGTGAAATCAGTACTGCTCAGTGTACAAATTGTAACTCCAGTTTGCACAGACACGGAGAAGACACAGGAACACGGATTAGCTTCAGTTCTTGTAAAAGCATGGGGTTTGGCACATCTTTCTATCAGCTTGCTGCACACTTGCATAATAATCCTCTTTATTTAATTTATTACATTGTAGAGGTTTGGAATGGGAAAAGACCTCTTGAATCACGGTTCTGGTCCCCCTTCTCAGGTGACTCCATAGGTGACTACATCCCAGAATTATCTTCAAAAATCTGTTCAAACTCCTCCTTAAAAATGTTTTGAGGTTTTTTTAACATCATGGCTTAACACAAATATTGAAACTTGAGATTCTGATAGCATTTTGACAACGAGATTTGAACTAACATCTGAAAGCCCTACAAGCAGGTTATTTTGTGCTTTCAGATGACTTGTTATTCTGCAATGACATTTGCCTTTCCTCTGAGTGTGCTACACTGTGATTAAGAAGTGAGTTGTTTATCTCTTGCTCACAATCGCTTGTAAGGATCTCAAATACCCTTTACACATCACCAGCTGCCCCTCCTATGCTCTGTTACTTTGTCCTTTAGCTTTATGACCAGTTTAACATTCTTAAGCCAGATCTGAATGCATGGGACAGCACAGTGCTTGTTCCAGACACACGGAGAGATTGCTGAGGTAGGATTTCATACACATCTCTGAAATCCCATGGTGCATTTTGCTATGATCCCTCCACCCAGAAGTTTTATGGAACAGTCAAGTTTCAAGGCCAGGAGTTACCAACACGATCATCTGCAGTTTTTCACCCACTCAATCCCTTAATACCTCTAAGGGAATTGCTGTTCTCTCTTATGTGAATGAACTCTCCTGAGCCAAGTAACTTCTGTTCAAAATAAAATCTGTTCCTCAAGAAAAAAACAGTCCAGCCTTGCTTACGTCAGCTTTCACTATCAAATACCTTGTCTTAACATAAGAGCTAATAAACTATGAGCAAGCCATCTGCTGACTTCATCAGTAAGTTAAACACACAGAGCTTCAACTCTGTCTTTGTGAAGCAAATTTTTCCACATATCCAAGGCTTTTTGAACTCTGTCTGCTTGGTCACATTCATTTTGAAGAGAATGCCAAAGCAGACACAGCACAGCAGAAGAGGTCTTGGAGTCTGGCTTAGTCCAGACATCCAAAATAGGGGTGTCTGTTCCTGAGGCTCTCCCAAAAGGCCACACCTCTTCTCTGGAAATCTGTAGCACAACTTCCCTGTGCTGCCCACAAGGAGCTGCTTTTTAGGGCCTGGGAAATGGGAACCATGAGGAATCCAGGTAAAAGTTGTGTGTCACTGATTCTTTCTGGGGATGGGAACAAGGGAGAGAACCTGCTTTTGAGGACACTTCTTTCTCACCAGCCATGATGCAGTTACCAGTTTAGGAGATTGGTTTTTATGTCTACACTGTCACAGCACTAAAGAGATGCAGTCAGGGTCAGGGGCCCACTGTGCTGGACATTTCTGATCCAAGACCTAAAGCTGCTCCCTGCTCTGGGAACAATAAAATCTATCTGTTTTTTGCTGCAGACTCAGAGTGCTCATAGGGCTTTTGTTTACTGCTTGTCTCACTATGGTTTAAAGTAAAAAATATAATAATGATCAGCCTGTTTCTTCTGTATTTTTTCAATCATTGCCTTATTTGCTTTCTTCCAACTCTCCAGCAGTGTTTTTACTGGTTCAAAGGGCTTGAAAGCTAGGACATCAGAAAACAGATTGTCAAGTCCAGCAGACAAATATGTATTACAAAATAATAGTAGCTTTCTCTTTTTTAAAAAATTTATTTCTGAACCTTTTAATTCCTGACCGGTAACAAAAAGATGTATAAAATATATTGACATTTTAAGGGAAACAGGGAGGATCATGAGATTTCTACAAGCATTAAAAATAATGATTTATCACTTCATTAGAGTTTACTTTCCTGTCTAATTCTCAGCGACAGCTCTGCTCATTGTACCTGGCTAGTAAAGGTGTTCAGTAAAGAAACTGGGGCTAAACTCAGTAGGAAGCAATTGTGGAACACTTTTACCACAGAGCAGCTTTGTGAAAGCAGAGATTGTATTCCTTGCCTTCACTGTGGAAAACAGTGCTGGGATGTGGGTGAGGAAAAATTAATTGATACATGCTGTTACTCTTCATTTTATTCTCTGAATAATAACTGATATGCATTCAAGCCAAGTCATTCAACTCTGGATTTGTTTAGAAAGAGGACAAAGGAGTGAAGGAGATGGCATCCGATCCAAGGTTTGACTTGCATCTCATAAAGAGATGTGGAAGATGTAACTGAACTTAATTCCTATTTAATGTTGTGGATTTTGCCTCAATTCTTGTCTAGAAATAAAATTTTAGTGTATGCTTATTTAGTAAAGAAAGGCTGTGATGAAAATGATGAAGAGAAAAGTATTAGAAAGGTTCTGGATCCTGATAGTCCCTCTGCTTTATCTGCTCTCATCACTACCATTTTTATGGGCACTGGGCTGGACTGAGATGTGGGTGCTGTTTGTGCAGCAGATGGATGGTGCTGTGACCAAAGCACTCAGGAGGAATTGGTTTTGTTCCAGGCTTTGACACAGACTTTCTCCAGAATGTTGAACAAATTACCTATGCAATGAAGAAGCATAAAGGTAGTGAGGCAAATGCATTGAGGCCAGTGCTTAAACAGTGGAGCTCATAGCATTTCAGCTTTAGAAAGAGTATGGTTTTTAAAAACTATATAATTTTTTTAAGAAACATAACATCAAGATTTACCCTGCTATCTTGTGATGTGAGTTTTCCCTACATAACAATTTGGATGATTTTGTTCTTAGTAAAAACAAAATCAAATCCTTTAAGAGCAAAAATAGCTATTTAGAAAAAAACAATAATAAGCGAACAACGGTAAGTGTATGTCATTACTGTGCTCCAGAAATGAAGCCCATCTGAAATCTGCCCTCTGAATCTTACTCCATTGAGCTCCTGTGGGCACCCAGACCTCAGTGAAGGAAGAAGAGATGGCAGAGAAGTGGATGAAAAGTTCAGCCAATAAAACCCAAGAGCAGTGCTTGATAAAATAGATGGAAAACAGTAAGTACAAATGTCAAACAAGGAAAGTTGCCCATTTCATTTTCCTCAACCTCAGAGGGAATGGCTGGCTAAGCTAGTTTTTGTCCCCAGAAAGTGTGGTCTCCCCAGAAATTGCTCTCTGCACAAGAAATTGGAAGGCCACCTCTGCCAACCCAGATCTTAGGACCATTTCATCACATTGCAGAGATGCATGAAGTATCTGCCATCCTCCCAGGCACCATATGGACCAGACCTTGTGGCTGTTCTCAAGGGATTCAGTAATTATACTGTCGTTTTCCCTCTTGTTTACTGGAGGGAAAGATGCTATCAAATTTTAAAATCCGAGTGGAAAAGCCATGGAACAGAAGGAAACGGAAGGACTGAGTGCTGAATTACTGAAGAGTGGAAGAAAAAATAACCCACCTTCCAAACCTGTAATGCTTCCAGCAAGAGAAAAGAGACATCCAAATGCAAAAAGGACAGAGGAAACAGCAGTGACTTCGAAGGTCTAAATCTCCTCCTCTGTGCTGTACAATGTGTGCAATTTTGACTTGTGTACACGCATGGAGAAAGTGAAACATCATCTCTTCTCTGAAAAGTTAAATTACTCAAGAACTTTGGAACATTACAGGACACGTTCTCCAAAATTTTCAGTTAAGCAAGTCAGAGGAGATGCAGCAGCTCCACCTTTCTTCTGTAAGACAATATTGGCACCTCAAAAGACATGATGGCCATGGAGAACTTGCTTTTCATGGTCACTAAGTACACCTGAGGAGTGCCAGCACCATTCCTGGTGCTCTGCCAAAACCAAAATATACAGACCTCTCATTAAAATGAATTCCATGTAAAGGTTCAACCCAGACACTCCAGGAACCAGTGGGAGGGTTGCAAAGTCAGTCACAAGAATATAGGACTCTGCTTTGCAAAAATGCCTTCCTAATGTAGAAATACCATGATCAAAACTGACCTGGACTCTCAACATTGTAAATCCCACTGCCAGACACCTTAAAAATGCCTCTCAGGTTTTTGCTTTTGAAAATGCTGTGCCCAAGAACAACTAAAAGCAACTCACCCTGTGGAAAGCACACTGAGGGAACCGCAGACTCCTTTAATGTCACTGGATTTAGAAAGCAGATCTTGTAGCCACACAGTGTCCCCAACTTCCTGCTTACAAACTGCTTTAGCATTGACTCAGTAGGAATAACACCATCCACTGAATCACCCACCCATCTGCAACACCTGCTTCTTCCTTAGCTAGTACGCCCTCCCTGGGATGACTCAGTTTAGCTGCTCTGAGCCTGGGAGATGGGAGGACCATACCTTAAGACACACAGGTAGGGGGGCATTCAAGGCCCCCTACTAATTACTGGCTTTCTGCAATCTGGGATGCAATAATCCCTTGTCCACTCCCTGTGACTCCACACAGTTGGGGGGGTGTTTTGTAACTTGTCCAGCCCTGCCTATCTGGAACACTTTCCTGCCGAGACAGTGACTCACTTCCTCTTTAGGAAGCTCACCCAAAATCCTTTTCACTTTAGCTTATAAACTATTATTAACTCCATCTGTAAAGTAAAACTTTTACTCATCAGTAGTGCTAAATGGGAATTTTCCAGTGATACACACTTTTTTTTTTTTGTTGGAAGATGTTGATTTGTTAGAACATAAATCTTTTTTAGAAACAAACCAGTTTTGCTTAGGCTTTCATCAGAAAAAGTGTTTGCATCCAAAGAAGGAGAACAGCTCAGCTTAGCCAAGACACCAGTGGTTAGGTCACTGACATAGCAAAATGGAGCTTTTTGGCTACCCAGGGATTTGAACCTGGCCCCACTATCCTCCACAGTGCCATAACAGCAATCATCTCTCAGGATGGAGTAAGTTCATGGTCTCCCACTGATGTTGTTTTATTAAGTGACCAGTCAGTGTTATCAGAATTTGGTCCTGATATCTTCTCCATTTCACATCAGTGCTTAATCCTTTTGTAACTAGCAGTTCAGCAAAACCACAATTTTTTTTTTTTAGTCTTTCTCATTTTCCTGTGAAGCTTCAAAAAAATCTCAAGTTGTTCCCACTGAGGAGCAGGATGTTTTCAAAACCTCTAAGGTTGTCACAGAAGAGGAGAACTACAGAAGATTCCAGATGAGTGGTACTCACTGTTTTTCTCAGAAACAGTCCCAGGCAGGAGGTCACTCCAGTCACTTCACACACAGGCTGCAGCAATGTTTTTCTTAGGACTGGTAGCAAATTTCTTCGCAATGTACCTCCATCAGGAAAGAGACCCCATGAGTCAAAGTGTTTCCTCTGAAGTTCTTTATATATATAAAATTTCTGATGGGTGAGGTGATGGGTTTCTGTGGCTGATGGACACTCCAAATTTCCCAGAACATAGGCACAACTGTGCATTTGGATTTTGTTCAGATAATACGTTGTGCATTACACATGTGTCTGTTTTTCCATGGGCTATAAAAGCAAGACTCAATTAGCAAGTGTGGCTTTTTTTTCCCCTCTGTTTTCACCCATAGCTCAGGATATGTCTTTCAGATGCAGTTTCAGAAATAAGATTAAATTCTGATATTTAAATATACATTCAGTAGTTTAGTCTTTGAAAATGTTCCTTTTTGTAGCCATAAGAATGCCATTATCATCTGAACTATATCCCTATTTTGTATTCCTATGGTATAGCTCAGTAGGAATCGTGGGGCTAATGGAATTATTCCCACTGATTTTGGTTTTTCTAATCTGTTATTCATCAAGTGTTGAGCTTCTGGGCATTTAAAAAACTATATCAACTATCTTGCACCTCTAGGTTGCTCCCCATCTAACAGCCAAGAAGTGCTGGAACTGCTGACCACCATGGTCCTGCAAAAGCAATCATGTGCTGTTCAGCACCCATTTGATCCACACAATCAAACAGGGTGGTACATCTTTCTGAAAAGCAAAGGCTTTTGTTGCTTTTTAGGCTGGAACACCCTCCTGCATGAGGACACACTGTCTTTTGGTACTGTTTACTTAACTGTGAGACTCCATGGTGAGAAAGGGCTTCTTTCTGCTAAGAGAACCTCATCACTGGAGATATCTCATTTCTGGGGAAAATGCTTGTCATCTGTTTCTAGGAAAGACATTATTTCAGGGACATTTAGCCTTGGCTGTGCCTGCTTTCCATGTACATGCTGTGGACCCATATTTAGTGCTAGAACAAAAGGACATGGGAGGGAAATGTCTGTGCAAAGGAAATTTTACCTAAGAGTGAGGAGTCTCAAAGCGTTTTGACTGCAAGAAAAGGAAAGAAAAAATCCAAGCCAATCTGCCTTTTCCACCCCCTCTATTTGTCAGTTGCTCCCCCTCCTTTAGACTGTCAGATTTCACTCCCATTCTACTGTATGGGCACAAAAATCTTGCCAGAAATACTTCACTCACTTAACACCTACCTGCTGGAGCTTAGATTCAGAGACAGGGGAGAAAAAGCAACCTCAAATCCTGGCAATTCTTATAAATCACAGTGTTGCTAATCTCTTTTCAAGAGAGTCAAATGTAAAGTCATGTTCCTTCTTGTGAAAACATTACTAGCCTGTGGGTGTCAACACAGCCTTCTTTTCCAAGAAATCTGTTGCATCCCACAGCGACTCTAGAGAAATTGCACTCTGATGACAGTGAAGAGAGTCTGCTAGAAAAACAGCACACGCCAATTCCATACAACAGCAACCTCAACAAGCACTTGTTTTTGTAAGATCAGCTCTCTCTAATTTCATAAAAAGCAGAACTGAACTTGACCAAGATATGTTTTATGGGAGTTGTTTTTACAACCTCATTGTTGTGAGCTCTTTCCCCACCCCAAAATCACATTTTCAGCTTACTTATTCATTCCGTGCCAAGACGCACTATCCCATTTCTTTACAGCTCCCATTTAGAATAAACAAGAACATAAACCACCTGGCTGCTACATTTACACATCCTTCTACACCCTGTCTTCCAACAGTGGGACTGCCTCCTCCTCAGGGAGGACACCTCACCTGCAAATAGGTCAGTCCTTGCAGTTTCCCTGTTTTGATAAAAGTCTTGTCTCCTCCTGAGGAAAAGATCATCCCCAATCCATCAGACCCTTGTAGAAATCCATCTAAGCATGAGACTTGAGGAAATCCCAAGATGCTTCCCAGATTATTATCTGGAAGATGTCCAGAGACTACTTGCAGGTAAAGAGCCTTTTCCAGGAAGTGTTTTTACAACAAAGTGAAGGAAATAAGAGATGCTTTATGAAGAAAGGACAGAATCTCAGTCAGTCAGAATGCAGTACATTACTGAAAGGCAGCACCCATTAAGTATTTTGTTCCAGTATTTAGAGGGTGGCTACAAAGAAGATAAGAACTCCATTTTCCACATGGAAAAGACAAGGGGTAATGGGTACAAATTACTCCTGAAGACATTTTGATTACAAACAAGATAAAAAATTTTTCCAATATGAGCCATCAGCCATTGGAATGATCTGCCCGGGGAAGTGGTGAATTGGACACTTCTAAGATGCAGCTGGAGAGGCTGCTGGGCTATCTTGTCTAGACTGTGCTTTTACCCAGAGAGGTTAGACCAGAGATCCTTCAGGTCCTTTCCAAACTGGTATTTTATGATTCTAATTGCATTTGAAGTCACCTGGAGCATGGGTTCTCTTCTATGTTAGAAGTTAGCAGAACAGGAAAATCATTTGAATTCATGTGCATGATGGGGAGCACCATAAAATGACCAGAGATCCTTCTAGTTAATTCCTGTATTACCCAGTCTGAATCATTGGGATCTACAGCTTGTGTGTGTGTGTGTGTTGGTTTTATGTATTCATTTGTTTGGGTAGAGAGAAAAGTTCATATACCCATTTGGTGTGTTGCAGTAGTGTCTAGAGCTCAGACCACAACTTTGCCTGGGATGTGTTCCCCTCCCAAATAATGACTCGGCGTGTCGCAAGTTTATATGAAGTCATGGGGCTGTCTGAGAAGGCTCCACTGCAGACAAGACTTACCCTTTCCAGCCCTCCTGCTTCCCTCTCTGCAGTTATCCCCCTGCCAGGGTGAAGTCAAGCCCCCGCCTTTGCAGACTGCCCTGAGAAAGCACATACCAGGCTGTGTCTGTCAGCCTTGCATGCACACCTCAGGCATGAACAGGCAAAGTTTCATGCCTCACAGCCCTTGAGGGGTGCATTTGCTGGCTGATGTGCTGTCACCATGGGATACTTCGTTACAGCAGGGTTTGTTAAAAAATAAACAAAATTTGTGCTACTCAAAAGAAAAAAAAATTGTTCAATTGCAACTATTCGCATGAAAATAAGTACCTGCTCAAGAGCAAACAGGGAGAACTGCTGCTGTCTGTGATTCCCTCTCTCCCTGTCTCCCAGGTTGCAGCCTGGACTACCCAGACCCAGGAGAAATCAGCCCAAGAACTGGCTGTGCAGAGGGGCTTGGAGCAGCAGCCCCACCAGGGATCCCTGCAGTTCCCACCTCACAGCATAAATCAGCCCCACTTCCTGGTCTCACCTCGCTGTGACCATCTCTGTGGGACATCTGCCCTCTCCCAAATCTTTCTTCCCTAATCATCTACAAGTCTGAGAAAATCTGACAAAACCTTCCCAAACCCACCAACAATAAGGCAGGAAAAGGAACAGAGGAAAAAGTCACTGAAAACAAATGAACTAAAAGACACTCATGTTTTAGAATTACTGTCTGAGATATTCGGAAGAAAAAAAAAAACCCTTTTTCTATGATTTGTTTCCTATTAAAAAAATGTTGCAAATTATGACCCCAATAAGAGCATTGGCACGCTGGCATCTATTTTGTTCTGGTTCATTAATCCATTCTGAGAGGTGACAGCCCATATAATGATTTCTTGGCAAGGCAAAAAGGCAGTTCTTTGGATAAATCATAACTCCACTGGCATCATAGGGTACCACAATAATTTATACCACACAAGGGCCTATTCCACCATCTGAATTCCCTTGCCCATCCCATTGCAGCTTGTATCCAGGCCAGACTTTTATGGTTAACATCCCCATCGTTTGTTATTCACACTGTGGCAGAAACTTGAAGTCACAATCAGGATGCCACTTGCACAGGGTTAGATGCTGTGACAACATATGCAAAATGATTCCAAAGATCTTTCACTCTTACTCTGCTGTTATCTGTCACGTTCCTACCTCAAGTCCATCCAAACAGATTTTCACCAAGTGCTTAAATGGCTGAACTTTGGCCCAGAAGGCACCATGGAATTATTCACAGTGGCAGGCCAGATGAAATGTAAGCATCACCAATTCATCCAATTATTTTTCAATAGAAGCTGTGGCCAGAAGGGACTTTGTACATCATTACTCTTGATATTCCAGACATTCTTGTTTGCAGTTTGGTTCTGCAGAAAGAAATAATAGTTTGTTTCATTGACAAGAGAGGACAAGTAAAAATTAGCAGATTTTATGGGACATAAAAAAGCCCATTAGAAAATTATGTTTAGAGAGAGATGTTTTTCATTGTGCAACACAACTCTTTACCATGTTTCAAAATAAAATATTGATGACAAGAATATGACTATGGTTACCAAATATTATTTTTGAGTCATCTATAAGTTTAGAGAGATTATATGAGAATATAAGATTGTGATGGATAAAAAAGGGAAGGTGATTGTAGTTTAAAATGCATCCTTTTTTTTTGGCTCCATTCACTGAAGGAGTTAGTAGTGGCTTCCCTAAAGTTGATTTTGGTAATGCTTCACTTCCATGCTTCAGTTCATTTATTTTTCCTGTAAAACCGAACTTCAGTACAAATCCAAACCATAAATATGGGCACCTCAGGACTTCTGGATTGCTTGAGATTTGAATCCAGATCTCTATTCTGCATATGAGCCAGGACAGAAGTCTAGGTCAGAATGCCCTCAAATACTGTGGCTCTACTTGTGGGTCCACAGTATCCTCAGCTGGGGCTTCTCTCCGCTGGAAAGTCAATTATTAACCAGGAAACAAGCAGGGAGAATCTCTTAAAAAATACAAAATTACTATTGAACAACTTGAGCTGGAATCTGCTTGGAAGTGAATCTATAAACAGAACTATCCATGAATCAAAAACCTTTTTAAATTTTTGTTGCAACTTGATTTAAATTTCTGGGTTATTCAAATTTATGTGAAATTGAGATAAACCTCCAAGATTCAGTCACTTTTAATAGCATGAGATACAGACTTCTCAAACCTGCTGTGAAAGCTGAAACCTGGGCCAGCTTTTCATCCACAAGCTGAACTTAACATCAGTAAAAAAGACATCACACTCTTCTCTCATTTCCTATACAGTTTAAGGAAAAGAAAAAAAAAAAAAAAACCAACCAGGAATATCCAGGACAGAGAAAAAAATTATTTCTGAAAAACACAGTCCTTTCTCATTCTGGCACTTCCATCTCAATCAGATGCTTTGTTTCAGACATTTATCAGCTTTCATGCATCCCCAGATCTTCCTGGGAGATACACAGTCTCTTCACAAGCAGGGCACACCTCAGAGGTGACCCAGAAACCCTCTCAGCAAAGCACTTGCCTGCACCCGTCAGAGGCTGAGCACAGCTGAATTGGCACCTTAACCCATACAAAACCACTGCTGCCAACTCCAGGCAGGAATTTTCTAACTCCTTGTTCCAAAAAAAAAAAAAAAAAAAAAAAAATCTCTCCAGCCAAAATCCCCTCCTGGCCTGCAAATATGTTCAGGCATACACCTCTGTGTTGAAAATGAAGTATCTGGCTTGCTGCAAAGCTGTACTGAAGGAGCCAACTGGAACTGAGCAGAGCGAGCACTGGGAGAAGGTGTTTGAGCTGTTGAATTTAGTGAATTCACGCATGCCATATCCAAAGGAGCATTGCACAGTTCCCTTTAAGAGTCACGCTGGTGGGAACGGATTTACCACCTGGTATTTTCATACCCAATAATGGGTGTTTTGAGGAGGACTTCTTGAATTGCCTCATGTGGGAGACACTCGTCTTTCATCCTGCTTGCAAAGGTGAGCAAAGCCCTTATGCCATCCACTGACTTCAACAGGAAGAGTTACAAGGGATCCAAGGTGCCCTGTTTAGTCCCAATAACATGATTATTGTGCCCAGACTGTATCTTTTCAAGTTCAGACCAAAGAAAGTGGGGCTTTTGAAACCACTAATGAACACCAGTCCAAAGACTGCAACTTAAAATTGCCTTTGGATACGCAAAACATTTCTAACAGGGTTGGTATGAGCTGCTTAAAATTTGATATTGTTTTTTCTGCTTTTTAGATTTCAGCACTTTTTAAAGGGTCACATTACTAAGAGAGGGAAAAGGGGAAAAGTATGAATATTCAGTGGAAGGGCTTTCGTGTGTTTCTTAATGAAGTAGGAGGGTGACTGGTCACCATTCCATCTGGGGCAATGAAAAGACCAAAGCATGAAATCATAAACTTTCCTTCTAAGAGTAAATTGGTACCAAAAACTGCCTGAGTCAGTGCCAACAGTCTGATTTCTGATCTTTGGTATACATGCATTCAGGTTTATTCCAATGTAATACATGAGGTACTATGAAGTAATAATGAAGTAATGAGGTAATAGTGAAATAATGAAGAAAACCTTAATTTTCCCATATAGCAGTAGCAGAGTATCTAGCAGTCTTGAAAAGCTGTGCAAGGTTTACAAAGCACTGTATCAAACATCTATTGGGCAGAATTGATATATTACCATAATTTTCCTCCAGATTTTACTCTCTTCAGAAGTCAACAAAGAAACGCAGAAACAAAGGCTGGATGATTCCTCAGGAATCATTAGTCTATTATTTTCCCAAGGGCATGACTCTCCACATCTGTCTGATTTGGTAACAAAAATCCCCAGCAATAAAGAATCTATTAAGCTCTTGTTGAACTTGGCAGATGGTAATTCAAATTAAATTCATAAAAGTGAAGAGCAACTGTAAGGCTCCACATGTGTAGGAGGACACAATTGTGCAGCAAATTGTGGAAGGCAGCACCAGACCACGTAAAACATGAGGGTTCTTCCTTAGAAGAATCCATCCAATCTCTAAAAGCTGAGCCTTGCAGGCAGATGCTCCTTCTACTGTGTCCTGAATAAGCAGCTCTTCCTCTCTCACAAGCAAGGAAAAAAACTTTTTAAGAGAGGAGAAAAGGGAAAAAAGCATCAGCTTGGGAAAGCAGAGCCACTCCCTGTACAGATGAATACCAGGGACACATTTAGCAGCAGTCTGAGTTTACTTAATTTCACACTTTCTGTGTGTGGACGCCCAACAGATGAATGCAACTTCTACACATCATCCATGAGCATCTTTCCATCTTCCACACATTACAGCACAGCAGGCCCTTTCCCACTTGTGTCCACCTTCACAGAATGCTGTGTTGAGCCATGACGAACCCCAGGGTCAGCTGGATCAAGTGGATCAAAAGGTCCATTGGTTTGATGCTTCCACAGCCCAGAAGCCTTGAGCGTTCAAAAGGCTGTCAAAATATATAAATCCGTGCCTTACCATTGGCCACAGCCCTTCCCTCCCCTTATTTCTCATGTTTGGCTGTCTTTCCAGAGACTTCTATGTTCTTTGGTAGTTAATTGGCCCTTGTTACTCCTCCCCACCTACCCCTTCTCCCATTTGCTGTAATTCCTTCTCCCCGCCTCAGTAACACTGCCTGATGTTCCATTGGTTATTGCTTGTTTTCCACGCCCATGTTGTAGGAGTACAAGACCTCCTGCAAGCCACGTTTCAGCGGCTTTCTCCATGGATTTTTCCCTCCAATAAATCCTCTCCCCTCATGAAGTCTCTCTGCTTCCTTCCTGCCTCCTTCACGCGCCCTCGCCATCGCTGGGCAAGGCGAACCAGGCCCGGAGCTTGGCCTGCTCCCACGCCGCCATCGGTTTCTGTCCTCCCTGCTCGGAGCAGGCAGAAGATCGCCTGGGACAGCGGCACCAGAGGCCAGTTCTGCCAGTGTTCAGTGTGTGTAAGAAGCTTGCTTGGGTTTCCCCTTGCTCAGAAAGAAACTCTGCCATCCCAGGAGGTTTCTGGACCCCTCTGCTGTCCTTTGGGAGCTGTGATGTTTCCCAGGAGCTCCCAGCCTGCTGCACTTTGCCTGTGTGAGGTTTCTACATTCGAGCTTTCCCTTTGTTCACCAGGAAGGGGAGCAAAGGACACTTTTCTCCTTGGAGCTCCTGGCTGCAAGATTTACAGTCTGGGATCTGTCTGGGATTTTTTCGTCATTTGGCAGCCAGGTCCTTTGACGCCTTTGACACCACTGTGGTGTCACACGAGTCCTCAGGGCCAAGCCTGCTGAGATGCATTTCTTGATACCCAGTATGGAGAGACTTTGGTGGGGTAGCATCCTCAGGAGAAAGTACCAGTGCTTTTCTAAATTCATCAAGCAATTATTGCCACATCCTACATCAGATTGCAGGCCCAGCAGGCATTGCTCTGTTACTCTGTGAATTTTTGGACTGCAGTGTTGAGGTGCAGTGAGGGATGGCTGCTCCCTAGGAAAGGGGAGCCAGGAGCCCAGACTCATAACAAGGCATCAATGCATCAGCTCCAGGGCTTATTGGACTCATTGTGCAGTTCCCTGGCCAGGCAGAAAAATAACTTATTAAAAAGAAAGAAAAGTGTAGCTGTTTCCTTACCAAAGGAGCTGACTTAACTCATGGCAGAGGCTGAAGAGAAAAAAGGAAGGGTCAGGACCATGCAGGCAGGAGTGGGAGCAGGGTAAGACATGAGTAGAGGAGGATGAAGAAGGGTGCAAAGTGGTGTTTCTTGGAGGTGGCAAACCATAATTCTGGTTCACCTGCTGTGGGTGAGCACACATTGATCACCTCTGTGCTGTGCAGCAGGAGAAACCCTGGAGAGCAGCCCTCTGGAAATGGGAGCTGCATGTTCCCCCCTGGTTACCCCTGTTTGATAGCAGGAGATCTCTCCTCTCTGAAGCATTTTTGTGCTTACAGTTAGTTAAAAAGCAGTGGTGTGCTTGTTCTTTCCCTTTTTACCTATGGATGGGAGTAAAGAGCTTTTTACATCTGAATCACTGGGCTTACAATAAATATATTCTCTTTAACAAAATGCAAGACATAGGAAGTGCTCACAACAGTCAAGAAGAATAGATTATCACATCAGTCTTGGCAATATTTATAGTTTTCCATGCATTTATACATTTCATGTGGTGCAGCTGACGTAAAATACAACCCAGAAAAAACAAGTTGGCCCAGCTTGGAAAAATCTCATATGCTTCAAGGTATTTGCCTAGGCTCACCAGGCTCATTTTTGGTTTTGCATTAAAATTCTACAAGGACACAGAATTAACCCCACACCAGCTGTTTCAGACATGGCAATGTGGTATGTAAAAGTTTAATATTGTAATGTTAAACACTAAACTTGGGCCAAATCACCCTAATATACTTTCCTTGGAGCAGCTTTTTGTAACAATGTTTGGGAACTGTATATCTGCCGTGTATGAATCTTGTCCTTAATTTTGTGTTTTCTACACAATTTTTTAAGAGCCAAAAGTAAGTATTAATTTTACCTGTTTAAGCACATAAAACTCAAATATATATTTAAAAAACTGCATCTACTTAAAAATACCCCAGCAGATATAAAACATATATAAAAATGTGATAGTGTTTTCAACTTAATATTTTTTTAAGTGAAGCTGTTTTGGTATGAGAGTATTGGTAGAGGTTTATTACTCTTCCAGATACATTTGATGCTATATAGGTTTCATCCCAGAGAAGTTGTGGACTCCCTGTCCCTGGAAGTGTTCCAGGCCAGGTTGGATGGGGCTTGGAGCAACCTGGTCTAGTGGAAGGCATCCCTGCCCATGGCAGGAGGTTGGAACTGGATGATTTTTGTGGTTTCCAACCCAAACCATTCTATGATACACAACTACCAAAACATTCCTTTCAAAAGAATGAAATAAAAACTATTTCATTTTTCTCCCAAGCATGGTCTCTTTATTCTAGCTAAAGCAGATTATGATGAAGACTAAATACTTTTGTCTGATCACTTGGTCATGTTTGCAGAGATATCTGGATCCTGTCCCTGCCAGGTGAGTTTCAGGACTTGTTAGGGTCCAAGCAAGACTGATGCAGAGAGCTAAAGACCAGGCATGTTTCAGGCAGGCACTGCCCCTCACCACTTTTCCAGAACAGCAGGTAAGAAACTGCAGAGCTGTGGCACATGCAGACAACCTGGGTGTATCCCCAGATGACTTTCTTTGCAGCTTGCCTAGGAATGTCTGTCTCCTGCCCTGCCTAACCTCCCCTCCCTCCTCTTTTTCCTCCTCTTCCAAGCCCCAGAGAAGCACAATGTTTCTGTGCCAAACACGCTCCCATTGTTTCCCCTGTAGGACACTGAGTGCAGCATAATTCATTTCCCTGATTTGGTTCAGGAAGAGCACCAAGCAAGAGACTTGAAGAGCTCCATATGTTTAGCCTGTCAGAGGAAAGATCGAATACTCTTTTATTATGAGTACCTTATGTACTTTAATCAAGCAGAAGACAAACATGAATCAATATCTGAGGGTTAAATCTGGAAAAATTCAAATGAGAAATAAGGCACAGTGTTCTAAGATAATGATTAATTATATTCCCAGACTACAACATGAAGAGGTGAATCCTTTATCTCAAGCCCCGGTGCCTTTCTGGAAGAGATGCTTTAGGCAAATACAAGATGTTGAGCCCAGGTAAAGGTAATTGGGTGGAATTTTCTGGAAGTCAGACCACTCACTTACTTGGCCTTGAAGTGCAGATATCCAATAGTCACTTGATTATAAAATGTATTTAACTTGAACACAAAGGATTCAAGGCAGAAAAACATTTTAGAAGATTAAAGTCTATCTGCAGTTTATGCTGTTCAAACCTGTAAAGCCACAAGAAAAGATGATCATATTTCTTTCTCTGTGGAAACACAAGTACACTGAAGAAATCAAAATGTTGGTTGTTGTGTGATAGAAGACAAAACGGGACATGAGGGCTGTGAAGTGAATGGTTAAAAATTAATTAAAAAAAGAAAAAAAGCAACTTACTACACACAGAACTTCTTTAAAGACCAAAATACTCAGTTTGTGAAATGCGTCCTGTAATTGTGATGGGAGGAAGGCAGCAAAAGACACATTTCTTGGGAAGAGCACTGGTAAAACCCAAAGACCACACCCAGAAAGCCCAACATACAACAGCAAGTTGAGGAGGAAGGTTGTAAGGTAGCATGGCAAGATAGACAATGATGAAAAATAAAAATCAAGCTATCCTAAAAGCTGGGCCAGTAGTTATTACATGAAAAAAAATCATGCCAGTTCACAAATCTTAACTGATTTTAATATCATTCACTTCTCTGTGACAGTGGAAGGACAGCAGTGTGAGATTGTTGCTGGCCATTTTTCAATTTAGCAATGCTTTCTGTTGCTAAGACACAGATGTGATTTTTCTGATTGCTCAAACATGATTACCAGTGAGTTTTCTATTAGAAATAAATGTGAAAACTGACTGTTTCACTGTGGATACGGAAATCAATGTCACAAACATGAGGAACTACATACAGAGTGGGAGAACTATAAATTCAGAATCTTTTGGATATTGTTTGTTCTCTCCCTGGAGTAAATGAGGAATAAGTTGGAGTAAGTAAGGGCTAAGGCTTCTTTTCACTCTCAGCAGCTTCTGAGAGGGCTTTCCAAAGTCATGGGACGTGGCAGCCTGTCACTGAGGGATAACATGGATTAGGTAAGTACATTTAGCTTCTCCTCTCTTTTTCTTCTGAGAAAAAGCACATTTTTTTTTCCCTCAAAGCAACCACAGCAGTTAGCCAATATTGGATACCTTGAGGGTTGTTTCTGTTGGGAAAAGAAGACACTGCTGGAGCTGGGTGCTTTGTGCAAGTCTGATTTTTGAAAAAGGATGTCAGGAGCCCTATTTCCCTGAACTCAGCTGGATGGACAATAGGACGCAGTTTCTATTTCAAGACTCTTTTCAGCCAACACAATCCATAACAGAACTTCTTTTTTCTCCTGGTCTCTCTCTCTCTCTCCACAGCTTTATCTGAACAGCAGATGACAAGTAATTTTCTGGTGTGTCCTCATTTTCCATCTCTCTCTATTTCTTTTCCTGCAGACAGGGCATGCACACTCAGCTGGTATTAATTCAGTCCCTACGTCTTTTTGTTCTCTGTGTTCCCATTCAGGCTACCATTTAGATGGGTTTCTCCCATGAGGAGCAAAGAGGCCATTAATTTGTCCACTGTTTCACTGATTCAAAGGTATTAATGCTCACCAGATTCAGAGCAGAGTTGTGATTGCATATGGATCAAAGACAAGATTTGCTGAGGGCCTTTCACTCATCAAGACAACATCACCTCAGCTGTAGCTCCCTCGGCCTCTCCACTTGACTTGCTGGCACGTGCAGTGACAAACCACTGAGGACAAGTTTCTCTCCTAACACAGATCAGTTGCAAGCCAAAAACTTCATCTGCTGAAAGCTGTGCCGTACCAGTTTATGTCTACTTGAGACACCAGTGTCTAAGGCTGCAAAGTCAAATAAGGGAAATCCTACCCCCAGATGTGAAAGGGCAGCTCTCTTTCTATACTAAAAAGATAATTTATTTTGTTGTCACATTGCTTGTTCTTTTGTGGCATGGTCTATGCTTGGTTTCAATCTAAAGCACACCCTGGCTCACTGTGCTGGAATGCTGTGCATAATGGACTTGTGGGCAGTGAGTAGACCCTTGACAACTCATTAGATGATGTGAAATGCAAAAAACTTCAGTTCATCTGAAGCAGAAATCACTTCTTGCTTATTACTTGTTTTCCAGGGTTTTTTGCAAGTAGGTTGTTTCCTGTCAAGCTGAGCCACTGCATTTCAAAGAGCCCCATGATAGAGGAGCATCTAAAACTCAACTGTCCAAACGAAATTTTTTAAAAATCAGGTCAGATAAATCCTGTCTCTGAAGAGGGTCAAACAGTAGAAAGAAGAGAGAACAGAAAAGGGGAAAAAAAAATGTATGGCTGTCTTTCCTGTTCTCATTTAGCCTGAATAAGAAATTAAGGAGGGGAAGAGGAAAGGAAGAGGAAAGACAGAACTAGAACAAAACTATTTCAGGATCTTTTATGGATGACAATCTTTATTATTTACATATGAAACCAGACTGGACAAAGAACTAAAAATACACTGTATCTCATTGGGAACAATCCTATAGCAGCAGGGAAATACAGCAGTTGACATAAATGGCCTTTTTCTATCATTAGCCTCTGTGATTCCATGCCCATTTCATCCACAGCGTGTATCCTTCTTACAAGTCTCTCTGTAATAATAGTTCCAGAAATACAATCCACCCAGCTCTCATTCTCTGCACTACTGAAGAACTGGTGCTTTTTAGTGCTTGTCATATTGATATGGACACTGATGACAGACATCCCGATGCTCCTGTCTATTCCATTAGTTTTATGTCATTATAATTCATGCAGGGAAAAATGTACATACAGAATGTCTCACACAGGTTTTGGGGTGATTTCTGCAGAAAGAACAGAGGATCCAGCGTGCTGCAAAAAGTCCTAGAGAAAATGAGCATTGTTATCTGTCATTGATGTACACTGAAATTACTTATCAGCCATTAAACAACTGCCTTGACTTTTACACTTTCTCCCAGTTCTCCAGGTCTAGAGTTACCTGTCTTGATTATACTAAAGGTGTCTTGTCAGCCTTGCAGCAAAAGATATTTTTACAGGGCAAATTCCCCTGACCTGATAATAACAGGGGATTTGTCATTACCAAAAATATTAGGCATATGAAGAGTTCCTGTTAACAACAGAATAAAAGTATGAGGCTTATGAGGGGTTTCAGTTAACACCAGAATAGCCCTTAAAGCACCCTCTGGGAAGGTAAAAAGCCATATAGGGCACCTACTGCAGGTTTTGAACCCTACCCAGCACTCAAATACCATATTTTGTCTTTCCCTTTGGACATCACCACTTAGCAGGAGACTCCAGCTTGTTTAAGTATGTGGGTACTCTGGCTGAAGCCAAAGTAGTCAGGAACTTTGTTCAATCAGTGTTTTTGTTTCAAGCTTTGCCCCCTGAGGTTATCTGGAGATCACCTTTGATGTGACTTTCTGGTTTCTCTGTATTGTTACAGAACTGAGCTGGCATGGCATGGAGGTCTATACCAGGCAGATATTATGGAGATTGATATTCTTCTCCACATATTCAGCTTCTCATTGCAGGCTTGTGGCTTTGTTGTTTGGTGTGGGACAAGGGGGACCTTTGGGGTTGGCTGGCCCAGATTTCTTGTATGAGGTGCTCTTGCAGCCTGTTGTGAAGTCCAAAGGTCAATCCAAATCCAATTGACAGTCTTAGAAATATTTCCAATTCCAAGCTGGCATCATTTCAAAGAAGAAGAGAAGAGGAGATACGTTCGACACACAGATTACTCAAGAGCTCAATCAGCCCTTTCCCTCAAGTGGAAAAAGGTAACTTCTCTGTCAGAGTTAGAGTAGGCTGCCCTTAACACATTGATCACGAACTGACTGGTTGTTTCTGACCCAGTTGCTTCATTTTAACAAGAGAATGAGGAGCACTCCTCATGAAACCACAGACTTCCCACTCAAGCTGTCTCGCCTGCAATGTTTAATATTCCACTCGACTGACGATCCTTGCAGCGCTACGTGCAAGGACAGGAGGATCAAATGCCTGACACTTCCTCCACTTGAATTTTGGATTCCGGGCACCCATCGTGCCCTGGCCCCATAGCAGGAGCAGCAGCCAAGGCAGCTTGTGCAAAAGGCCTGAAATGCCATGTTTTACAAGCTGAAATATGAAGTGATAACTTCAGGAAGTTTGTTCATGCTTTGGATGGGTGACTGAGGGAGGAAGCAAGTGCATGGTTTCAGAATGAGTGAATTATTTAAGCCAGCCATCCAGAAATGCAAAGGAGGGATGTCAGGTCTCTGGAAGAAGCTAAACTGGACTGTATTCCCTTGTCACCACCAACAACAGTGTGGGTGTTCTGAATGCTACCAAGTCCTGGGTTTTGACATGAAATTGTGCATCACCAGAAAAAAAACATCTGTTCAAATTCTCTTCACCAACACTTCTGTAATTTAGCAACTTGCCAGTTGCATAATAAAATCAAACTGGGCATGTTGCCTTATGTTTGGCACTTTGGTTTATTTACATTTTGCAAAGGTGCTCAAAGATCATCAGGCAATGACTGATGAGAAATTCACACTATTACTGCAGGTTCTTAGATTGTTAGTCATTCTTGGACAAGTGAGATAATGTCACACAAAATCTGAGAGCCAGAGGGCTTTTTTAAACTCACTTTTCTAAGCTAATGAGGTTTGTCTGTTTCCAGTGTATGTGTATTTTAATTACATGCAACTATGAGACTGCTAATACTTTTTGAACCTGTTCACCGATTTAAAAGAAAAAAAAAATTATAACAGGAAGAGGGGGAAAGTTGTCAAGGATACAAATTTCAGCCAAATTAATTGAAACAGAGAGAGAAAAAACTAATTAAAATCTATATGGGAGAAAGGAAAGGTCAAGAAGGAGACAAAGAATAAGAGAGGCTATAAATGGAGAGACTGTAAAGGACTAGCTATAAGGGAAAACTTCAGTTACAGTTCATATCTTAGTAAAACTGAAGTTGATCAAACTCAAACAAAACCCACAGTAAACTCTATTTCCTTTATTCCAATGCTTGGGGAGATACTTGGGGTTTTGGATTCTTTATGCAATTACATTTTCCTGCATAATATTCTTTACACATACTACTCAGCTACATATAAAGGGGGTTTTAAACAAGGAGGGGAGGCCAGAATATTTAATGGATACATTTAAAAGGGAGGGAGGCATTCCACTGTGCCAATTGCACTTCACCATCACCCATTCCCTGGCATCTAGAGAAAACTCCATTAGAAAAACAAGAAAGCATGACAAAGTAGACCACAATTTTTTTCCCTACTGAGAGCTTCAGGCATACAAATGAGTTCTTGCCAGATAGCAAGTGAGATTGTATCATTTCCAAACAACTGACTCAAAGAAAAAAAATAAAATGCAGGCACCTTGAGAATTCTCTCAGACTCAAAACTGCAGAGATCGTTTTGCAGAATTAAGCTTTGCTCTTGGATTACACATGTTTGTGCCAAATTTCAGTTTCCGATGTTTTTGCCTGTATGTGAGTAAGTGTGAAATTATTAATCCTTGAAAGCAGGGATTCATAATAACGGAGTTATTGACATTTTCTTGGCTCTAGCATTGCAGATGTGATGCTAAAGACAAGAAACATTCCCACTGTTTGATGAAGAGGGTACCCAGGAAACACCAGCAGTAATCATTCTCCAGCCAGAAGATGTTTTCTGTCATCTGGTTCTTGACAACTATAAATAAAGGGTTCAATCTGATTTTTATACACTATTTCTACACTGTAAGAGACAGAATGATATATCCCACAGTTTGCAATGGAAGCCATGTACAGTGATGGGATTATAAACAAAGTATGTATGCAATACATAAAAATACAAATGTTTGTATTTTAAGCAGTGTTGTGAAGCAGAGGTTCACAACTGCATTTGTGGGCCTTGGTTAAAGCAGAGACACCATTTCTGCTGCTGTAGCAGAAGTGTTTCAGAGACAAATGTTGGTACACAGGCAGAGGATGAAATCAGTACTTGCTTGCTAGCATAAAAGAACTGCTATTAAAAGCTACCAACGCGAAATGCTACCACTATTTTCTTTTCTCAGCTATGTCAAACTAATTTATTTGAAAGTAGAAATACAGAAAATACAGCGTGGTACAGCCCCAGGCCTGGAAGATCTCTAAATGAAGCACCAGCCTTCCCTGGGAGAGCAGGGGAGTTAAAGAACTGGCAGAATACAATCCTCCTCCTTGAGCTCACAGCTGAACTCTGCTCTTTGTTCCTCTGCAACAAGATGGGAGCCCACCAGGAAAGGCTCAGAAGAGATAACCAGTGAAATCTTCATTGTTAGAGGAAACAAAAACCTTGGAATTTTCTTTGCTTTGCAGCTCAGTGTGATTCCGTGGGCCCTGAGCTCGCAGTGGTGCAAGTCAAAGAGCTTTAACAGCTGAGCCCCACCTGGGCAAGGCACCAAACTCAAGCTGTTCGATTTTCCCCAGCAGGACAGCAATGATGCAGCTATGCTACTTCCCATCCAGTGACAGCAAGACTGCCAGCACCTCCACAGTGAGCTCCAAGCAGTGGGTGCCCTTCCCTTCCCTTCCCTTCCCTTCCCTTCCCTTCCCTTCCCTTCCC